>JAULBR010106991.1:0-10596 GCA_032355825.1 Melanodrymia aurantiaca | reverse complement strand
AAATACCGGTAATCTATAATAATTATGTCAAACAAAATGACACATAAAACGGCCTAAATGTTGTATCGAGTAGTGTGAACGGATTTAGTGTATGTCAATGGGAGTCTAGGTGACGACTGAGAGATTCATCTGCCGTGGTATGTATTGTAATCCCTTGCTACTTATCAAATATGTGTAGCGGGGTTTCTCGCTCTCTCATATTCCCTGGATCCCTGCTCACCCTCCATCTCTCTCTCTCATATCCCCCCCCTCTCTCTCTCTCTCTCTCTCTCTCTCTCTCTCTCTCTCTCTCATCCACGTTAAACACAGCGCGCGAAGGTATGTGCACCACATCAACGTTTAATTGGACCAGTAGGACTATTTGCTGTTGCTAGTAAACAGTCAGATGATCATAGCAACAACTGGCGACGTTGTTTATACTTCGTTGACAATAAATTGGAATAATGTTCCTGGCATTTGTTCAGAATCAAGAAAATAATTCATAAGCCAACTTTTTCATGACTTGAACAAACATTATGATAGATTTATGATATATTAGAAAAACATCAGTGTGGGATTTAGATGTTTTAACGGGCGTCTTTTTCAGGAGTGATGAGGAAGTAGACTAATGATATCTAAAACTGATTAAAGTCTCAGAAATAATAAACCCCCATCCATCGATCCATCAATCATTGCGTGAGCGTGCATAGGTATGTATGTATGCATGTACCCACACACGCACGAAGGTATTATTACAATGGTATTAGGTCAGGGTATAATTTTTAAAATGTCCGTGATGTCATCACTGAGGTCACCATGGGTCGTCAATTTTGGACAAACGTGAAAATCTACCAGTGTCGATGTCAACTTCTCCAGAAATGAAACCCTTATATTTTGCAAACACCCAGTCTTCAATAATAAACAGATATTACACATGTGTACACGATTGACGATGTTTACCACATTCGTACCTAGATGATCTAATTTACCTCGCTCCCGCTCATGAATTATGATGATGTAGGAATTCGTATCATAAACATCGTCTATCATGGACATTCGGGTATAACATCATCAATGTATTATCAATTCTAACATTTCGCTCTTATACACACCATTGCCCAATTATTAATACTATTAATTTTAGCTAGATATATTTTCTTTTTAATGACATATCATGCCTATAACACATGATGTATTATTATCAAGTTAAATCAATGTATTTTGCTTTGTGATATTTCACAAGCATGCCCCAAATTACAGTCGACGGGTTCATTTCCGCGCGAAATGTCATTAGATTGTTGTCGTTAACAGAAATCCCAGTGTGAGTTACTTGAAAAGGTTTCTTTAATAGACAACTGCCATACTCATGGGTATTGGACTGTTGAGTCGCTGATAATTGTGAACGCTATACCTCAACATTGTAACAAGGTTAACGTAGAATATGACGTATACCAAGACAAATATAATTTCTCACTTAGGGCACTAGTTCAAGCTTCTCATAGTACTTAGTGTCTATATATACATATAATTTAATATACTGAGTCAATTGAAAACTTCACAACCGTTTCATCTTGGCTAATTTGCAAATATGACAGAAAAACGTGTTAAATAAGGATTTTTTGTTATTGTATGACGTCCAAAGAAAGAATAGGAATACATATTAGTGGCCACGACACACGATGTTTAGGTTACAAATGCTTAAACTGCGTGTATATATTTAGTATCCGAGCGAGAGAGTAATATATTAATTACTCCTTGTTTAAAACAATAATGCTTTACAATAATAACAGGAAATCTATTATACATTATACCGTTTTAACAATACAGATATACCAGCAATGTGTTAACCTATATGACGTTCTACAACCAATGTATTACCATCCGACCCGACCATATTTACAAAATGAAACTAAGCTGTTTAATCTAAAAGTATTCGTATGCTGCTGTAATATTAAGCGGAATTGTACAGACTAATTTAGAAGTTACTGATATTCCACCAGTCATAACAGTTGAGTTAAGTTGTTGGGACAGTCTGTCCTTAGTCACTGGTTGGAGTTTATATTAATAGAGGTTGCACAACACAATAAGAACTGTATTTAAGCAATGATGACACCACTTGTTCGCAAACGACAATCATATCCTTCCGGTGGCATCCTTCTTAAACTGGAACCACTGGCTTTAGCAGAGAACATCCTTTGGATGGATGAAGGCGCCACACAACATTAGCAGTTACCAGCATTTTCATTTTTTCGTATAACAATTGATTAACGGTCTAGAGGTAACTAAATTCTGATTTGAATGGTATTCCAGTAATAATTCATTAAATACGCATGCACACTATGCGAGAGGTTTGCCGAATCTTACGAACACATTCTCAAATCATTATGACTTATAAATTGAAAAAGTATACAACGGAGGCATGCTTCGTTCTATCGGAGCATCATTACCTATCAGTAACATTGCATTGACGGGTAACGGTTGAGAAGCTATAAAATACGTTATGTTAATAACACTAATTGTTTGGCTTAAAGATAGGTTTGTATTTTAAACATAAATATTATTCATTTATATACTCCATACATCGGCTCCAAATGTAACATCTAATGAACAGAACCGAACCAGGACCCCAGTGCATGAGTCCAGGGGCCTGTTTCACAAAACATCGTAAGTCTAGTTGTGGACGTAAACGTAGGTATAGAAATTTCGATACGACTATTGTTAGTAGTTGAGACGTTATGGGTTTTGGTCATTTGTGGCGTATTACCCGAGGATGTTATTCATTCTTGGACACAAGTATGTTTAATAATATTTTGGGAAACACTTTTAGTCAAATATTTAAGTTTACGTCCACAAGTAGTCGTAAATGCTTTGTGAAACAGGCTCATGTTCTCTACCAGCTGCCTGGTTGGTCACTCAAGTCGGAACATCTATATGAGACAATGTTTACAAATTTGAACGAAGAACACTTGAACTTGTTTGATATAGGATGCATTGGATCAATAGACTTTCAAGATGCTTTCCCGAGTGTCGGCAATTATGACAAGAGACGCAAACACCTAGTTATTTCCAATTATTTATCACTCACGGACAACGCTTCCATACGGTCAGGATAATCGAGGGCTTCGTAGGATCCAAGGACGATCCGTCTTTCGGTCGTATGGTCGCTTCACGAATCGACTGCAACTAGTTACCGACGTGTATTTAATACAATAACATGGCTTTATCGCGGCTTTACATTGCTTATTGATCCACTAGAACTGATGAACAGTTTGGCAGTCGGTAGTGGTAATATAAATATGTATATGCTCACTTTTATATGAATAGATGAACACATTTAGCTGTTTATTATACTTAGTCATAGAACTTACGAACACAACAATTATTGTATTATTAAAAGAATTAATCAATGATAAACTAATCTGTAGCTCAAAATAACACATGAATGCTGATTCTGGTGTGTGTACGCGTGAAACGCATGCAGTGTAATTATCCAATCAGACCAACAGAACTATTAAAATAATTGATGTACATAGTATTCAACTGTTTGTAAAATAGCAAAATAATAAAATAATAATTCCAATCTGTATACATGTATTCTCATTTGTTATAAATGCTTGGATTGGTCGGTTCATACTCGTTGTAAAGCGGTTTTGCAGTTCATATTTGCATAAACGTCAAAAATTATCAAGTTCAATTTATATTTGGAAACTAATAACTAATAACTGTAATTTTGCTATTGTCGACTGTTCCAAAACTTGTTTTATAAAGTTTCTGAAAGAAACAGATTTTTTTGGCAAATCATAAAACTAAAACTTTTGATATGTTTTTATATACTAGTACTATAACAGCCCTGTACATTATTATTTGTAGATATTACTAATGGTTGTTCATATATCGGCTCTATACGCTGATTTTCATTCGTTTTGTATATCATTGTATTTACCACATTTTGACATCCAATAGCCAATGTCTTATTTCGTGCTGCCGTGTCGTTAAATTTTACTTCCTTATATTTGATGTCATTTCAGTGAGAAATCTGAACTGTGGGGATAAGATAGTTTCCTGTAGACTTGAAGTAGTTGTGCTGACATTATAATACTTTATCCTCAGGGTGACATTTTCTCAATCTTTGTCTGTTACTTGAGAGTTTCTGTGTTGTATTTCCCCGAGTAATGGGCCTTTTTTAATTATTGATATTAAAATATTCTTGTTTAGAATATCAATATCTGTCAATCCAATGCGTATCTGGTTTCCCATTAATGTTTGTCGTAGCTTAAAGGCACAATACCTAGTTTTAAGATGTATACCGCCGTGCTTGTCTTGCGTATATATATACACATGTAATGCTGTTTGTATCATTGTCTGGCTCATTGGGTATCTTTTATTATTAACATTAACATCTTATTCTTTACAATATCAATATATGTACATATCCGATGAGCTTGTAGTAGCTTAATATGGTGCTTAAACTTTTTTCTACAATAATTTGGCAAAAGATAAATTAGTTTAGGCAAAAATACATATTAAGTGATTATAGAGCCATTTGGATGACCAGAAACACATTGGATATAATTATTATATATATAATATTGATATGGTAGGAAATAAGATTTACGTCAATGCTAATTTCAATAAAAAAAAAGAGCTCTATTACCCAGAAACATATCACAACTAGTACATGCTTACGTTCAGTGACATCCGTCTTAAAACTCGGGAGTGTACCTTTAATAAAGAGAAATGATCATTTTGCCAGAAATATGTTACAAAATACATTGTAATTAGCATTAGACGCGTACCAAGGGTGGCATTCGTCGTAACGTCGTGAGTGTGCCTTTAACATGTTGTCGACTAGTAGAGCCTTTTTAATTATTAAAATTAACTTTTACTTACATTTTTGCTTATAGAATATCAATATATTTATGTATATCCAACGTATTTATGGTAATAGGCTAATAGCTATTGTGACTTGGAGAAATTATTGTAGACAAATGTCCATATTGAGCTAATAAGTATAACCTTTTGACAGACAAGAAATAGATTGAATAAACATATTGATATTCTATAAGCAAGAAACTTTAAAGTAAATGTTAATTATAGTAAGTTTAAAAGGCTTTATTAACCGGAAACATTACAATAGTATTAGGAGCGCAATAAGTATAGTGACATTCGTGTAAATCATGAATGTCTTTTAAATGCCAAGTCAATGCGACTCTGGCAAAATTCTTCATAGCGAAATAGCTTTTATCTCGTTTATTCCCGGTGCTACAGCGGGGTAAAACGGCAAAAAGACTTGCGCTGTGAATGGATTGAGAATCGCTTACCATTTTGGCGCGAAAATCGGGATCACGTGACGAAGACATGAGGCTGGATCTACGACGTACGAATAGATCGTTTCCGTTCCGCTGCATCTCCAGACAATAGCGTGACCCTAAACAGTGTATTAACTATCCAAAAGAGTATTTTTGTGGATCGATTCGTACATCGTAGACAGAGCAATGTTACGTAATATAATGACATTTTATCATATCTGTTGTTTGTATAGGCATATTATATTATATATGTATGCACATATATGTAGATAAACAAGAACAGTGTTTTCGCTTTTGTTTATGGGCGATTCCATGGTATTTGTCACGTCCGTCACGATTGTTTCTCTTTGTTATGTAAATAAATGTAAATATTATCAAATTTCATTAATTATTTTGTACTGCAATTTGAAATTCCGAACAGTTGAATTATCTAACAACATAGTGTTTTGTCATAAATATCCAAAATGATGAAAAACAATCGTTCCGGGCGTGACAAATACCATGGAATCGCCTTTATCGTGATCATACGCAAATTCGTGTTTTGCATGCCCAAATGGTTAGTGATTCTTTTTATAAACTGAAGCGTCTATTTGAAATGATGTCCAAGTCCCTCGTGAGGAATGGAAGACAATTTTAATCTGGACATCAGCTTGAGCGGCAGATCGTTTAATTTTCTCTATGAGCGGCCTCGCGAATTGTATATTCACACTGGTGGTTCACTTTATTCAGTATCGGCTTCTTGGCACCATAAAACGTCATCGTGCATTCATAAATGGTCAGTAATTGATTGGGGGATGCACGAAATAGTGAAAACTGCTTTTAAGTTATGTCCGTAATCAAACCGAGAGCGTGCTGGACTGCGTATACTCTGTTCCATGTATAATACACGCTACAAAGATTACCTTTTTATAACGACTATCTCTCTATAAAGGACACTTCAGATGTTTTCTTTCTGTATACGGGGCATTTAATGGTATTTGTCACGTCCGCCACGATTGTTTCTCTTTGTTATGTAATGCAAAAAAATGCAAATATTATCAGATTTCATTTTATTTTTTTTGTACTGCAAATTGAAATTCCTAATTATCTAACAACATAGTGCTTTGTCTTAACTAACCAAAATGATGAAAAACAATCGTGACGGACGTGACCAATACCATGGAATACCCCATATATATATGTGTGTAATATTAATTTGTATATAAACCGTTATCCGTAGCACAGTGGTTAATGCATCGGACTAAGACGAATGCTAGATAATGCTATTTGTAACATATTTCGGGCTAATGGTGCATTTTACTATTATTAAGTTACTATAATATATTTAGATGACAAGAAACACATTCGATATATACATTATATATTATTGATATTACATGTATAAGACTAAGATATAAATAAATGTTAATTTTAATAATAAAGAGCTAAAAATATGCTAGTTTCGAAAATATGTGGCATTCGTCTTAAAACTAGGATTTGTGGATTTAAGACTAGTAGGTACTGGGTTTGAATGCCATTCGTGGCATATGAATTTATAATCCCAGAGGGAATGCTTCCCAAGGCTCACACCGACCAGTGTCCACAACTGGTTTAACAAAGGCATAGGTATGTACTGTGGGAAGGTGCATATAAAAGATCCCTTGCTACTTATCAACTAAGAGTAGCGGGTTTCCTCTCTCATACTAACACTAACTCCTGTCTTGGACAGGCGGTTAAGGCATCTGAACTGCGTGACCATGACAGACGTGTTTGAACCTTAATTGGGTATAAGCACGTAACCGTAACTTAGTTATAACTAACTAACTAACTAACTAACTAACTATATATAAAGATCATTTTGTTCATATCGGTTACGTTTGGTTTGTCCAATGTGGCCTTTAGTATCAAATGCATTGGTCTAACTATTTGCAGCAAAAAAAAGAAGGATGTTTTAATGTAACACCATCTGCTGTCTTCAAACGGATGTCAATTTCTGCATCTTCTTACAGTATTATCATTAATTTTACAAAAAACAACAATGTCTTGTTACTTATGGAAAATGTCAATTATTTATAATTACTCCTCATCCTGACACATGCTGTCTACAAATCCAGTGTTAATAGTTTATGAATGATGAATGGACGTATAAATCAAAAGGTTCTGTGCTAATTTAGAATGTCTAATGGGAGCTCCGTTCTGTGATGTAGATTTGTATGGACGGCATTATAGATTCATTTACCAGACTCATCATAATAATGTCTTTGAAGATGTCTAGTAAGCTGGGATAACCTATATTATAGTCATGGTGATTATCCCCTTTGTATTAAAACTCTCGTAAATTAATATTTCTAAAGTCAATTCGCGGTCATGGTTCTAAAAAACGCACGCATGAACACATTTGTTTATTTAGATATACATTACATTATTATAGTCCTGTCCGTGGGAAAGTGCATATAAAAGATCCCTTGCTACTCATCAAGAGTACCGAGTTTCCTTTATCATATTAACACTAACTTCTGTCCTGCAGAGGCAGTCGAGGCAACTTGACTGCCTGACCATGTCAGACGTGATTGAATCTTAATTGGATATAAGCACGTAAATAAGTCATAACTAACTAACTAACTAACTAACTAGATAACTAACTAACTAACTAACTATAGCAGTATGCAGTTGATGAACAATCGGAATTCGTGGTAACGGCAATGCAGACAGACTGTCATCAGTTGACAAACAAAGCAAATATTGTTTCATTACCGCTTCTGGGCTTGTTTGGACTAGCGGGGTTTATTTGTACGAGAATGACAACCATTTCTAATTTACAATCTGCTTATGTCGAATATCTATGATGAACACGTTGCTATGTTGGTGCAAATCGAAGTCAGAATCAATCAAACTCACTGCTCCCGGGTCCAATTAAATGCATCGTACTAGAAGGTCGCTATCATCACCGAGAACAAGACGAGTTTAGATTCCGCTTGGAGGTCTCTAGGGGAACGTGAATGAAGCGTCGTGTATAATATTTACTAATAGGAAAAGCAAGTCCAGAGAAACCTCTCCTGAGAGATGTCCTTGTCGGAACAGTTATTAGAGATCTTCAGAGGAAACATAATAGAGACGTGTAGTAGGAAAGAATCATTTTCAACTGCGAAAACAATTTGGCTAACTCTTTGAAATGTGTGCGGCTTAACGTATTATTACCGCTAGAGATTTGTGCCGAAAAAGAGTTCAGCAGTTTACTTTGTCAATTAAGGTACAATTAAAGTATTGTCTACTGAAAGCATCCTGTTAAGAATGTGTCCATCATTGTCAATTACATTGTTTAAAACAAAGTTTATCTATTGTCAGGTTTTCAATCGCTGTAAATAAATATGGTGGCTCCACATAATGCATGCTTACATATTAGTACTTACAATATCAATATGTGTAGTAGCTTAATATGGTCCTTGGACTTTTGCCTACAATAATTTTAGACAATAGCACACAGTAAGCTACGATAAGAATTTGGATGTCCAGAAGTACACAGGATATAGTCATATTGATATTGTAAGTAATAAGATGTAAATAAATGCTAATTTTAATAACATGAAATGCTCTATTAGCCAGAAATATAATTATGTTACAAATGGCACGTAAGGTGACACTCGTGCTAAAATTCGGGGCTGTCCCTCTATAACTTCACCGACATATTGTCCATGGCCTTCTAATGCGTATACTGAATGACTTTGTTTTCGTCGAATTTCAAATTCTCTGCTGTAGATGCAACTAGTTTCTGCAATACAAACCCTTTAGATGCCTTTGTCTTCTCTCAGTCTCATGAGAATGTCTTCCTGTGCAGCTTAGTTAGATACAATGTCCAAGCGCTCCAGGGCCGTACACGGGAAATCATTCCTTCATTATAGCTGAACTGTTAACATGCGAACTAGTTTTAGAGTCGATTTATTTAGTTGCTAACGTCAGCTTAGTTGAATGTTCACCACCGGATCAACCAACTCGTAACTCTTGAATAAGGCTAACGAGTTGACGGTCAGTCAAGATGTATCTGTTGAGTGAATCGCCGTTCTGTGTAATTCTAGTGATTTCTCCTGCAAGTCGAAGTTCACTGATAACTTTTCTGATGTCTTGTCCGAGATAAGATCACCGTGAAATGACCACTTCCAACACATTAAAGGCACACTGCCTAGTTTTAAGATGAATGTCATCGTACTTGTTAATTACTTAAAACCTATTTACGTGGTTATATTCAATTAAGGTTCATGCACGTATATCATGGTCAGGCAATCAACAAGGCAGTCAATATATCTTTACTACCCGTTAGAAACAGATGTAAGTGTTAGCATGATAGAGGAAACCAGCTCCTCTTAATGAGTAGCAAGGGATGTTTTATATGCACTTTCCTCAAGACAGGACTATACCCGTTGTGGACCCTTGTATGTGTAAGTGGGGGTACACCTCTCTCAAATTAGAAGAAACATTTAAATGGGTTATTGACGTATAGGATATTAGTCAACCACCATTACCCGCACATACAATGCGACAGGCAGTCAAACCTTAGTGTGCTTGAACTTTAATTGGATATAAGCACGTAAATAAGTTATAACTAACTTGTCCAACAAAAACATTCAATATATTCGAAATCTTATCATTATTACTGGTCTTTTCTTATAAATTTATATTAAAGCACAGTTACTTGAATTTATGGCAGAAATCGGGAACAGTAATATAAATAAATTGTTCTTTACTGCGAGTGAACTGATAATGCCCACTGTGGCAATGCATCTCTGTCAACAAGTCCGCTAGTTTGTCTACAAGTCCCGTTAACTTCTCCCGTTAACTTACTTCTCCCGCTAACTTCTCCCGTTAATGTCTCCACACCCACCAACGTGATAATGTGTGCTCGTTCTTATAATCAGTGTTTACGTGATAAAATCGAGTTGTTTCATTTCTGGGCAAGAAAAAAAATCAATTTCTTACTTCAATTTATTTTGTCAAAGCCACGATAGTCCGTTTTCCGGAGCAATTGTTTCCCGAATAATCCCGTAATTGAAGTCACAGGCTCAATTTACTTCACTCCACTACATCAGTGATAATGAGGTTTGGAGGAAATTTCAACACGAAGCAAACAAAGACATACATTTACTGTTGACATTTGGAAACACGGACTATCAAACAATGAGGTGAACAAATCTAAGAGTACGAGCAGGTTATTAACTGACCGACGGACATGCGTATGACGCACGGATGAATGGACTGATGACCGATGGATGGATGGATGGATGGATGAATGGATGGATGGATGGATGGATGGATGGATGTATGGATGGATGGATTG
>JAULBR010106980.1:0-10599 GCA_032355825.1 Melanodrymia aurantiaca | reverse complement strand
GATATCTTTATTACACGTGTGCTTCGTATGGAATTTACGAACTCGTTTATGCTTAACTATATGGATAATAAATGTTTGTTTTCAATGTATCTGACTTTTGGTGAAGAGTGTATTAGCTATATATCAGTTGAATAACGTTATTTTCAGTTCCAACGAGTGGTCCACGACAGGTACACCAAAGGCTATATATATAATTATATATGTTATGTGCTATGTTGTTGTGGGAGAGTGCATATAAAAGATCCCTTGCTTGTAATCGGTAAGGGTAGCCTATGTGGCGTCAACGGTTTTCTTCTGAGACCAAATGTCGATACAACCGTATGTTTGCTATCAACATAGCCGATCATTAAATAAGCAATGTGCTCCAGTTGTGTCGTTAGCAAAACCAGAACTTTATCTTCTATTTATTTTTACATATAGATGAATAATAATTCTAAAGCTACAGAAAGAATAATACGTGGCACGTTTTGAAATTGCCAATGATCATGATGCCTCAAGTGATTCATCAGGGCGATTCCATGGTATTTGTCACGTCCGCAACGATTGTTTTTCATCATTTTGGTTATATTACTATGTTGTTAGATAATTCAACTGTAAGGAATTTCAATTTGGAGTACAAACAAAATGACTGAAATTTGATAATATTTGCATTTATTTACATAACAAAGAGAAATAATCGTTGTGGACGGGACAAATACCATGGAATCGCTCATACACGAAACAATAGCCTTATGTTCAATAGGGCGAGCGCTCTCGAACTATGTGACTGGTACCGATCGCGTACTGTCATAATTTATCACGTTCATTAATTTTATGTTAGATGCAAATACCGGTTACAAAACGTTTTGTTTCGTTAGCAGAACGCTCGTGTTCTTGAACGTAAGGCAGGTTTCATTTAGAACACATCAGCGTATGATTCATCATTAAATATAATTAAATTACTAAAACTGCAAAATAATATATTTATAATATATAGAAACCTATTATCTAGTTTTATACCGCCTGATCTATTTTTAACTTCAATTAATGAAAATTTCACTTTGGGCAAACTATTTTGAATCCATTCAAAACCTGGACCCTTGAGACAAAATCAGGGCCATGAAAATAACGAGGATGTCACCATGTGCGCGTGCAGGTTATCAGAAATAGCTACATAAAGATTTGCGTCGGCGGAAAATGAAATGCGATCCCCGTTGGGCAGTTTCTGGACACTATCGAGCTGTTTGTAGACAATAGGACAGTTAACAATGGTCACGCAAATAGCGGTAATCAATAATACTATTTAGGATTAATCTGGACAATTTTGTTTATATTAAATTCGTTTAGCTGTAAATTTCTGTCATTCTTTTTGTATAATTATATCTATTTCAATTTTGAATGGTTTTATTGTAACTAAGTAAGTAGGGTTACTGAAATAAATGCCCCACCCCTTTTATTGGGACTGGGGATGGGGTGGTGAATGAATCAAAACATCAAACTAAGACGATATTGTTATATTTTTCAGTTTAGAAACTTAATATTTGTGCATTTTTGGATGCAGGGCAGGACTGAAATTTCATTTTTCCCGGGCAAAAACTTAAATATTTTAGCGCAATTTTTAGTGCAAATTCCATCAGCAAGTTCAGTAAAGCTCCGTCCCATACGCAACAAAGCGTATAGTAGTGGATTGTGTACTTGGGTCATAGTTTATACAGACTATCTACGTGACGATGCAATAATGAATGAATGAATGGATGATTAACGACACCCCAGCGCGAACACAGACATCGGCTATTGGGTGTCAACATAATTATGGTAAAAATGATCAATATTGACGATGCAGTAAAGTGAGCTGTACACAAATCAACTTTCTTTGTTGATCTACATACGTTTACTATATAAGTATAAACATTAACAGAAATGTCAATATATGTCAAATTGCTTGTTACGCGTCGTACGAATACCTTGCCAAAACATGAAATATGAAGAATTTGTACACTTCTTTAAGCAATTGAATGGCAGTACGCTTTTAAATCTATAAAACCTACCGATAAATGTGAAATCCCATATCCTTTGTGATAATTGCTTCTGTAGACTTCTTAATAGATTTCAGATAATTGTATTGAATGATAGTGACATTTTCATTCGTAATAATCCCTTTAAACTTAATGCTACTTTTAACAGTAGAAAAAGCCTGGGTTTGTCTTCCATTCATCAGATTTGATTACAAATAAATACGTTATTGATTACCCATATAAAGATATAATTATGTGTTTATCCGATTACTCATTATAACAGAACCACCGCTCGATAGCACAACGCAAATGTCAAAAATGTATTATTACGTTACACAAAAAACGTTCTGAGAATCTGGTTCCGGTGTGATAGAAACGCAAGTCCGGCAGGAATACAAGTCCGGCAATATAAAAATAAACTGGATTAAGTAATAACACGAATGTTTGCGGAATTAAACAAATACAAGGCTGGTTTGAACTATGATTCCTAGTTATGTAGGTCCTACAGCATTATACAACGGTGTAAAAAGAATAGAAGTCCGTATGCATATAGGTCCGAAACAATTATAAATGTCATAGGGCCTACATGTACATACCCAGAATTCCTAGTCCAAACCAGATGTGTATAAAACATAGTTTTATTGCGCTTTTTCTAACATTAACTCTAGGACTTGTAGGTAATATCTGGTTTTATGGATCAAGCTATTTGTTTCATTGCGTAAAGATTCAGTTCATTGTATAATCCATTTTGTTATGATATTACCGGACTTGCATTCCTGCAAAACTCATAGTTTTATTGCACTTTTTGATAACTCTAGGAATTGCACTTGTAGGTAATAACTAGTTTCGTGGATCGGGCTATTTGTTTCATTCCGTAAAGATTCATTTTATTATTTAATCCATTTTGTTATCATATTACCGGACTTGCATTCTTGCCGGACTTGCATTCCTGCCGGACTTGAATTTCTGCCGGACTTGAATTTCTGCCGGACTTGAATTCCTTCAGGACTTGCATTCCTGCCAAACTTGCATTCCTGCCAAACTTGCATTCCTGCCAAACTTGCATTCCTGCCAAACTTGCATTTCTGCCAAACTTGCATTCCTGCCAAACTTGCATTCCTGCCAAACTTGCATTCCTGCCAAACTTGCATTTCTGCCGGACTTGCATTTCTGCCGGACTTGCATTCGGACTTTCATTCTTGCCGGACTTGCATTCCTCCCGGACCTGTATTCCTTCCGGACTTCTATTCCTCCCGGACTTCTATTCCTTTTTACACCGGGATACGAATTTCGTTCCTTTCGTTTGATCGATACGCTTTCTTGGAAGAAAAAATCAATAGGAACGAGAATGCGGAGTAGTACTGCAATTGTGGGATATTTCCACGCCCAGACGCAGTCGATTTCTACTCCGGCTATTAACGGACTTGGAAGATTTTTATGAATGAGTCCGATCGACCAATGACGTAGATTGGGGCGCGCGTGCTTGATCTTGTGTTGATTCTTTGAATCGATTTCACGATTACAATCCACAGAGATGCACCGAAATCGAAAACAAGCTTAAAACAACGACGACCAAAATAAGATGAAGCTTATAAATTATTTTTGGAAACACTCCACTCTTTGAATTGCAAGAGATTTCATTTGGTGATCAATTGAGAACGTTTTGTGAAGGGTTGCAGATCTGTTAGAGAGTTGAAGGTGCAGTAGGTCACTGGTTCGAATCTCCACCCTGTCGGTACACCCGTTTATAAATTTGTGTTTTCCAACCAATGCTCTTCGACTGTTTACCGTATATCAAAGTTAGTGATAAATATAGTTTGTTTGTTTAACGACACCACTGGACTACATTGATTATTAACCAGCGGTTATTGGATGTCAAACGTAGAGTTTTATCGACACTTGGCCATAGAGGAAACCCACTGCGGTGACATAGGCTACTGTTATGGAACAATTAGAAGGGATCGTTTATGCGAACTTTCCCACATACAGGATAGCATACACCACGGCCTTTGATGGACCATTCGTGTGCCTTTAAGTCTTAGTCTGTAGCAGTTAATGATTGGTGGAAACGCCCTTAGGTCTAATCAATTAAATTTGCGTGTTAACGAAGTTTGCATGTGTATTTTTTATTACTAAGCATTAGATGTCCCTTTTGTACTAAAATTAGAAAAGAAAAAGGTTTCATAAAATAGGTTGCTTTTTATTCTTTTTTAAACCAATCGCCATCGTAAAAATTACTATCTATAAATGAGGATCTTTCGTTCGCTGAAACCTATAAACCTCGATCAATAGCTATGCTCGTCCTGTGTGTGCCAGTCTTCTCAGATGTGAATTAATGCTGCTTTTCGGCACTCACGAACGCAATGAAGGAATCTGAAATAAAATCTCCCGAGTCAATAAATGGATGACTCATCCCCCACCTCTTAATGATGGTCCGCCATGAAAAAATAGGCCAATAAAACTGCCCACGCATTGTGATGATACTGTTGCGTTGTCGGTCGGTCATTCGCAATGCATCGGATGTCTTCGTTATTATCGATGTCGGACACAAAGGTAATAGGAGCGGTTTATATATATGGCATCTGATACGTTTAATACGTCATGTGAAAATCTGACAGTTATTTTGGGATGGATTCAAATTGAACAAAGTACAGTGTCACGATTGGAACTTAAAGGGTGGGGGTGGTCATGCTATTTCATATAATCTGATTTTGCTATTTTTACGTTAGTTTGTGATTAATTAGTCCAAATTAATCAATAACAAAATTATTAAAGTAATGTTTTTATAGTTATATTGAAAGCAGAAAAGAATATCGCGATTTACCTGTCTGAGAATCAAGCTTTCCCAAAAACGGTTAAAATTAAATCAATAAAACAAGTAATGGTTAGTCTCAATAATTAGGTCATATTACAACGATGACGTCACGCATTTTCCGTCGACTATGATTTCCCTTATTTTGTACTAACTGATATTATTTTAGTGCAATATTTTGTGTGGTTATAGCTTATGGTAGACATTATAATTACACATGTATATTCCAACTAAAATTAATAAAGATTGTTCGTGGAAGACACCTTTTGCAACTATGATCAATCACCCTGTTGAAGCCAAAGATGTCCCAATTGCCCATGATGTCCCAATTAAGACATATTGGGCAATTAGGACATTTTGGGCTTCAACACCACCCACCTTTAATCCGCAAATCGTTAGTAATTCAAGACCTGAGACTGAAATAATATTTTAGCACAAACTAAGCGCTATAATTATAGACTGCGTGGAACAGATTATGTTACGTATCTAATCTGGCTGGATAATCAAAGCGTTTGAACGAGTAGGCCTATACACATGTTGGTAATTTCACATATTAAACATATATATAATTGTTTCATTGAAAAACATTTACTACATAATTATTCTCTTTCATCCTGGATCAAAAAGGTCAATGCATATTTTGCTATTTCCATAAAAGGGATCGGCCATAGCTTATGACGATAAACGTTTCTGCGGCTATAGATCATAGAACCGTTGATATTTTGATATTATTTCTCTTGATGTTCAGAATCATATGATAACGATATGCAATTATATAGTTCAACAAGCACAGTGTTTTCTCTTCTGCTGACTTAGTTTAGTGACGTACAGCTTTCTTCGCGTCATCCGTCGTCCGTCGTCCGTCATCCGTCGCAATAGGAAACACTATATCCGCCCCCTAATACTATAAATAGACAAGTCTCTGATAAACTATGATGTAATATATCTATCGACTAAAGAATAACCGAATTATGCTAGAATTAAAGTAGGTCATATGAAATCATTGTAAAAGCTAACTAGTTTCCAGCATCTGGAACTGAGAGTGTGGTCTGACCATAATCAGAGTTAACTCTCAGTTCCAGCGCCCTCTACAACATCCTTTGTATGGTTGAAGACATTAAACACACATTACCCGTTACCCAACATTGCAACACTATTAGTAAAATGCACAATGTCTAGTTTTAAGACAAATGACACAGTGCTTGCTCAAATAATGCTATTTGTGCCATAAAAAATATTATTTCTGGCCAACAGTGTTTTTTATATTATTAAAATTAACATGTACTTACATCTTATTGCTTTCAATATCAATATACATGTATATACATGTACATGTAGTAGCTTAATTTTGTCCTTGGACACATTAAATTACTTTAACAGTTTGTATGACAATAAACACATTGGATATACATACTAGTATATTGATATTGTCAGCACTAAGATGCAAATAACTGTCAATTTTAATACCAAAGATTTAGAATTATGTTACAAATAGCATTAGATTCGCAAGCACAGTGACATCGTCTTAAAACTAGGCAGCGTGTCTTTAAGCAAGACTCTACATAGTAAACTGCAATAATTATAATAAATATTTTTATTTTTATTTTATTGTATTTAAAAAAAAACTTTGATTAACCCAGAATTGGTAATGGTAGGGATGGGGCCCTAAAATTACCTTACAAATGGTATGTACATGTATCTACATATACTGGTAATGCCAAACAATAATAATAGAAGCATGGACATGTGCTTATAACTGTAATAATTATAACTATAGACATGGCAACATCTGGAAAACAACACCCCTATAAACAACCAAGTGCGTCTCTATTGAATATATCGACCCTGCAGAATAACATCAATTAATTCAGATGAAGATGAGCACGCTCTTTCTTTTCCTGTTAACCAAAATAGCCTTCACTAAAATAAATGTGTATTAATAATAGAATTCTATCAACCATCTAAATAGCACAGTCTGCAAGTTTCTGGCTTCTGGCACGTGATCGGGTGACGATCTCGCGAGATCGTGTGAGATCGTGGGTTTGCGTTCGGCATACGGTTCATCGATAATTGGACGTTCCTGGTATTTATATAGACAATATTAATAACCGCATGCATAGTGACGTAGGAGGGGCTCCACAAATACAATACGTTGGCGATGTTACTCGGGGCGTTAATTCAAACATGACTCGGACTCCAGTACTCGAGATTTACGCATGAGATTAAATTGTAGTCAATGTCATGACTTTAAAACTATATTAAGAATAAAGGAGACCATTTATAGCAATATGCATTACGAAATGCGCAGACTATAATAAAGACCGGTCTTGCGTTCAATGGCGCGGGCGTTCTGCAGCCGACAGAAACAATTTGTACTGGTACCGATCGTGTACTATCATATCACATTCATTTATTATTAGATGCAAACATCGGTGCTAAAACGTTTTGTGTCGGTAGCAGAACAGAACGCCCGCGCTATGTAACGCAAGACATGGATTAAACAACATATTTCTAGCTAATAGAGCATTTCTTCTTATTAAAATTAACAATATCAGCATGTGCTTCTGGATATCCAAATTATTATAGTAGCTTACTGTGTCCTTTTGCCTAAAATAATTTAGTACACGTGTACTAAATAATTATTTTTGTAGGCAAAAGCCAAAGAACTATATTGAGCTACTACAAACGCATTGGATATACACATATTGATATTGTAAGTAATAATATGTATGTAAGTAACAGTTAATTTTAATACTAAGAAATGCTGTATTAGCCAGAAATACATGTATGTTACAAATGGCATAAGACGCACACATACGGTGGCACTCGTCTTAAAAGTCGAGACTGTCCCTTTAAGTTATTACCGAGCATCTGCGGCTGCCCGCGAGAGGTTACGAACGTAATCGAAGATTCCCGAAGATGCCATTGAGCTGGACAATCATTATATTGGTGAATAATTGTGACGCAGTGGATCGTCTTGGGATTGATTGATAAAACCAGCGAATGTGATCTGGCTGTTTACGTCATTATGCACCTCCCGCGGCCAAACTAATCGATAAGAGTTCACTACCAGATCAAATATGTTTACAAGTTGGCCGTCTTCATAAAAACTTGGACAAATAGCGCGTACGAGGTATTTTAGTGTATGGCAGAACGAATGATATTTTCATCGTTTGTTTAAAAATTTGCATTGGTTTGCAAAAAACAAATTCGGGCTATGAAAGGCAGCCATTGTAATGCACGAGAATATCAAAATCTTCTTTTGTACTGCAAAGTACATGTACATTTATAAAAAAATTAAATATTTTGTTACACCCTGCTATGTACCTGTATACAGTGTATAACAAATCTTCTTTTGTTAGTCACTGCAAAGTACATTTATAATCTAGATGACAAGACATTGACATGGCCAAATGCGTATGTCTGAACAAGGCAGAGTCGAAGGGACATTGCGACAAATTAGAGATAGAACGTACTCATGAATCAATGCCAACGCAATGATGATGTTTGCGAAAGATGAGCGTATCCTGCTCATAAGCACTGTCATATTCAGTGCTCGAAATGGCCAGTCGCAAAGTCGCCAAATGCGACCAAAGTTCCGTTTGGGCGTCTGAGATGTCAAAAATATAATGGGTTAGTTGCCCCAAAAATATTATTTGGGTGACCTTTTTTTCTATAACAGGAGCCACTACATTTGTATACTAGCCTTCACTGTGCACATTATCCTTTATTTAAAAGCTAAAATATTAATATTTTTTCATTTGGGTTACCAAAAGCAAGTTTGGGCCACTGAATATTTTTCGAAATGAACATTTAGTGGCCCATATTTTTTGTTTGGGCCACCATACGTTTCGGACGAGTTTCGAGCCCTGATATTGTTTGTCCGCTGCCTTCATCGAAACGACAACAAAAGCGTAAAACAAGTTAAAATAAGGTATTGCATCAGACATCATCTGTGTCAATGCTGCGGTATAAATATTGCATGCATGAATGATCGTTATGTCCAACCAAAAGTATTTTAGCTACCATAGCAGTGTAGTTAAACCAGTTTAACCATTGTACGTGTGATTCAGCTACATACTTAATTACTTCTTGCGTTTCTTTCGGAATTGAGTATCTATAATATTTTTAGATAGCTATTAGTAATAGCCTATTACTACGAGATAAACAACTGCACAACAACACCCGTTGTACTTTTATATGAATTAAAACTGTTCATCAATATGGATAAAACTCCAATGCATTAAAGAAACGAAGATAGATTTAATCAAAATAAATTACTAAATTAGTCTCAGTCGTTTCATTATTAGCATATTGCATTGCTCAATTGACGTCACTACCATTCTGTGTGAGCACTTCCATTCATACACAGCCTGTCTGTTTAGATGTTTACGATGGAGTACGTTCAATAAACACATTGTTAGACAGGAAAGCAATATATTAATAGTTCACATTTAACTTATTGTGTTCCCTCACCCACGCAAAGCAGTAAACTGTTTTTGTATCCACTAACAGCGATTACTTAATGAGTTTCCCGCCTCAACCCCGCCACCGGCCTCCGTGGTGCAGTGGTTAACGCTATGGACTTCTGTCTGGTAGGTACTGGGTTCGAATCGCATATGGGATTTTTAATCTCAGTATCGACTCCAAACCCAGAGTGAGTGCTCCGCAAGGCTCAGTGGATATAGGTGTAATACCACTTATACCGACCAGTGTCCACAACTGGTCTAACAAACGCCGTGGTATGTGCTAACCTGTCTGGGGGGGAAGTGCATATGAAAGATCCCTTGCTACTTATCAATTTGGAGTAACGGGTTTCCTCTCTCTCATACTAACATTAACTTCTGTCGTGGGCAGACAGCCGAGGCAGCTGGACTGTGTGACCACGACAGACGTGCTTGAAACTTAATTGGATATAAGCACGTAAATAAGTTATAACTAACTAACTCAACCCCGCCATCAACACGTGTCATAGACGTATGGCTACATGTACATATTCGCCATTTATTAGCGCAGCAGGCACTCTAAATAGGGGAAATAAATATCGCAAACTGAGAAATTAACATACATGTATATTGGTATTTAACGTGTCATTTGATTGGGTTGTTAAAACCATTCTATCCACGGACAGGGACATTATTAAAATATGACGTCACAAATAATGTAAGCATGAAATATGTTTACATGTACGCAATATGACATTGTGTAAATGAGAACATTTTCCCTCAGCTGGTCCGTATTTATTACCTGTTAATCAGTGGTATTAATAAACTAAATTAATGTTCGTGTTGGAGAGATATATTACACTGGTGTTCAACAATAAGAAATATAACATGCTTATTCATGAAGTAATATTTTTTAAATAATTGTTTTCACTACAATTTACAATGTCAAATAATACATGTATGTGTGGGATAATAGGTTACATGAAAATCCTTCTTAGCAAAACATTTTTTTAATTTAAATTTCCGTGGGTGTTTTGCATTAAATAGTAAAAAATATTAAATAATTTAAAGTGGGTGGACATTTGTATTGAAATCTGTGTCTCATTGTAATATAATGTGTTTTTCTATAACGATACTCTGGAATACATTGATTATTAATCATTGGATGTCAAACGCACGGTTATGCCCGGCGCAGACGAGCGTTTTTTAACGCAGGCGTCTTGCGTTAAAAAACGCAGACGCAACGCAGACGGATGCGTCTCGTGTGCACCTAATTAATTTATACATGTTTGATATTTGAAAAATCGACGCAGCGCTAAAAAACGCAACGCAGAGGGGGTCGCACACG
>JAULBR010106969.1:0-10599 GCA_032355825.1 Melanodrymia aurantiaca | reverse complement strand
GAAGATAATTTGCTTGATGACATCATTGGAGCATAATGGATGTCAAACACACATGGTCTCAGAAGGAATCTGCTACTGAAACATCTATAGGCTTGTCTTACCCATTATCTGCTGCCACATTATACAGAAGATAATTTGCTTGATGACATCATTGGAGCATAATGGATTTCAAACACACATGGTCTCAGAAGGAATCTGCTACTGAAACATCTATAGGCTTGTCTGACCCATTATCTGCTGCCACATTATGGAGAAGATAATTTGCTTGATGACATCATAGGAACACAATAATCGTAATTAGTGTCCATTGCATGTCAAACACAGCTATGTTGACACATGGTCTTAGAATACATCTGCTGCCGCCAAATAACAGCAAGGGGTGCATTATGTGCATTTTGAGGATAGGATACACGACCAGTCAATGATTGGAAATTGGGAACTAGTCCAATGGTACCACTGAGCAGGATTGATCCTTCGACCTCTCAAACTTCAGGCAGATGTTCTTGCGCCGAGCTACATCCCGTTCTTTTGAATAAAGAATTCACTGCATATGATTAGGAGAATGTGACTTACTTCTTTCTCGGGCTTGTAGAAGTATTTGACTAGATTGTTGACTGCGTGTCCCAGGTTCTCCTGGATCTCGGGTATCGAGGATATCGGAATAACTGAAATAGAATACACCGATCATTACACCACACAGAACAACATAAACACATAACATTAACACTACCATACATTGGGTTCACTCAATTTGTTCTATAATTCTATTTACGTTATTTTGTATTAAAAATGTTTCTATTTTAGCTGAATATGTGTAGTGATTTCATACGTATTGGTCACACAAAATATATTGCATTTACATTTATAACGTAGCATCTAAAGAGAGTAAAACAATATGGCGAACATTTTAGTTTGAACGGAACAGCTGGTTGATGACTAACCTTGGTCACATGATTTGCGTGGTGAGCTCGGCGACCTACTTCTTGGAGGAGTGTAGCAAGTTACGACATCTGAAAGAACATTTGATGAGATCATTTAACAAATACATACAACTGTAAATTTCACAATAATTAATTAAAGCAACATAATGTAAAACAGGAATTATTTGCGTATATATGTAATTTCGCAGTTTTAATTTTCGTAAATTCACTGCGAAAATTAGAATCTCAAGTAAAATTACTAGTAATGATCACCATTAAAAAATACAACACTTTGTTGTTCGCCTTGCGACAATAACACATTATGAGTGGATCGACTTTTCTAAATCATGAAAATTTACAGCCATGAATCATGGTTGTCAATCCGGCTTTAAAAGTGGGGGGACGTGTCGATGTATAACAAAGTTTGAAGGTTGTTTCTTACGTTGAATTACGTCAACAATGAAGTTCGTACAAAACTATGATAAAATGAATAAATAAATAATTAATAAAGTAATTAAATTAGTTTTATTATTGTTTATGCAAAACGAAAAAGTGGGGGGGGGGGGATATTTATATAGATTGTCCCCCAGCGTAAAGTGAGGGGGCCCTCTATCCCCCACCAGTCGATGCCCATGCCACAAATACAGTATCCAGAAAGTAGTGACAACATTGCTATGCTTTTATAAATAGCTTATGCGAACACAAAGTGTGTTAGTAATACAGTGAAACTTGCTTTAGAAGATAAATCTATGAGGCAATCACCTGTCTTAAGGCGCCACTATGACCTTATGAGCACAATTATGTTTGCACCATAGCAAGAGAGATGAAGTAAAAACTAATCACCATTATTATCAGAAGTCTGGTGAACCCGCTCAGCAACGAGTAGTCGCTCAATGCTGCCATCGTCGACACCTTTACCCAACCAGCGGCCACACGGGAACCTGAAACACACACAGCATTCATATACAAAACATGTTAAACTATTTCACTATTTACAATCATAGAACTAATATATGACACCTTTACCCAACCAGCGGCCACACGGGAACCTGGAATCACACAGCATTGATATACAAAACATTTTAAACTATTTCACAATATATTATACAATCATAAAACGGAAGCAGATATGATTTTCTTTAATTTAATAGCCCCAGAAACAAATGTTACAAACCTGTATGTATGACCACTCATTTCATTTCGTACTATGATGTATTCAACCAGCCATCGTGGGGTCATTCCGTTATTGTCATGGCCAATTCTTAATGTTGTCAAAACACCCAGGTTTTTGTTCTGAATGCCAAAAAGAATTGGTTGTAATTTTGTTCGATGGATACCATTACTAATAATGATTAAAATAGTTATTGATTTTGTGGATAAATTACGGCAGCGAAAAAAATAAATATTACTTATTATAATATATGCTTTTGTACACCAGTAAAGTTAAACCAATTGCTTTCATTTACCAATAATTTTAATCAACTTCAAATTAATGTTTATTATTCGGTCATAATAAACAAATGGTTAGTGTGATTATCGTATTACTTACATCAAGGCAATGATCGAGACATCCCTTCTGAATGTCTATGATCTGCGTCTCCCCGAGCCGGCCAGCTATTGATACCCATGGAGTGGCACTTGTTGTACCACACGCAAACTTCGTGCTGGGGTAAATTAACAGCCGATATGGAACAACTAAACAAAATAAAAATAATTATTTCATTCTTACAATCAGATCAATGTATTATTCATTAAAAAAACCCACCTTATTAACGGTATTAAGAAAATGAAACCAAATTATTCAGTCAGAAGACCAAACATCAGAGGTTATTTTAATAATGTGAACATCATAATTATGTGATAAGACGTTCTCAATTTACACGTGGATCACATAGAATTACATGCAGAAATTACAAACTCTCATAGTCTATTTTCAAATTATTAACGTACTTTGACAATAACAATATAATCTACGTCTAGACAAGGGACAAAATGAGGCTTCTCAAAAGCTGGCTTTTTCGTGGTGGTGTGTCTACAAATGAATTTGTGAATGTTTACAAAAGTATGAGAAGGTAGACACTGACCACTGATGACGATATATATATAAATACCTATATTAGGGAAGTTGTTTGTAAAGCAGAAGAAGTCGACAGCATTCAGTGAGAGCAGATGATAGAGGAACTGTTCACGCTCATCTTCACATCTCAAAAACGCATACCGCTTGTACAGTTGCCTATATAATACAACAGATGGATTTATTAGGAAAACACCTACGAATATTTAATAAAATACAAAATATGAAATAAAATAATTTAATAAAAGAAGTCATAAAACTATACTGAATTGTAAAATACAGTGTATATGTATTTCCAATATAATTTATTTTGTGCAACAAAATAATTTTTAATGTAATTAAGATACAGTTTGATAAGGTAACCAACTCTAAACTCAACTTCAAAACAAATAATTCTCGGATCAAGAAAAATATTGTTGCCAGTTTTTCTATCTAGGGCTAAAGCTGCCCTTTTGGATTTCAAAGTAGCTGCAACCCATGATCTATTTTGACACGTATACATGTAGTCCACTAAAACTAAGACCGGCCCATAACACGATGTGAGAGCATGCAAAAAACCAAACACTATTTTTCATTTGCAGGAGTATAATTTACTTTTTAACGTATTGCCACCCCATCGAAATTACAACTTTCTATCAAGCGTGATAAAAGTAGAAGGAAGTTAATATTCTGTGACAGGAAGTACCACATAGGAAAGCCTATTCTGTTTGATATTTCGAAGTAAAAGTAAAGTTAGTTTTATTTAACGACGCCACTAGAAACACATCGATTATAAATCAGCGGTTATTGGACGTCAGACGCATGGTTATATTGACACATGGTCACAGAGGAAAACCGCTGTCACCGCTTCATGGGCTACTCTTACCGAAAAACAGCAAGGGGTCTTTTATCCCATAGTCAGAATAGCACACAATACGGAATTTGATAAACCTGACGTGTTTCACTGGCTGGAACGGAAAATAGCCCATAAAAATGTTTTACGCTGTGGAGGATAGACCTCTCAACCCATCCCGCCACAAGCGGACATTCTACCTGAGCTACGTCCCGCTCCCATATATTTTGAAGTATGCACCCCGAGGTAATGGTATATTTAAGAGATAAAAGTAAATAGTGAGTAGACAGTAACCTAAGAAGAACACTGTCTTGTAGGAGTTCCTTGAGATGAGTAGACAACATCTTCTTCTCTAGAGCTAATCTCACCCACGCCCGGGCGCACCCCACCTCCGTCTTTATGTTCGTCATCTGCTGCACAATTCTAAAACACACCAATTCAGGAATATAATGACAGAAGATTTACATGGGATCAAACATGGTTGACGCGACCAAAGCCTTGAATAAATGATAAACTAGGATATCATTAAAAACATGTAAATATTCATTTTAAAAGTTTTAAATTAAAAAAAAATTAAAATTATATATATATTTTGTTTTTCTTTTGCGCAGCATTTTCCTGAACACCTGATTTATGTTTGTTGGACTTTCCTTGATCTATTACAGGGGCATTTCATGGTATTTGTCACATCCATCACGATTGTTTTTCATCATTTTGGTTAGTTAAAATAGTTAGATAATTCAACTGTTAGGAATTTGAATCTGCAGTACAATATTTGCATTTATTTACATAACAAAGAGAAACAATCGTGACAGACGTGACAATTACCACGAAATTAAAAAAGCAACGTTTAGCGCTGGATATACCTCATGTCATGAAGCAGTGATTTGGGCAATGCTTTTAGAATGGGCAACTCAATTCTTCCTTGGCTTCCTCTTCTGCGGTGAGTTTTGATTGTCGCCGACTTATCACTGTCAATGGCCATCGCTGAAAGATCTACAAGAAGAAGTTAACCAATCTATAAATTCAATCAAACCTGTATTAAACAAACACCCGAGTAAAACAATATTACCTCTAAGGATTGGTGTTGGCTTAATACAGGTCATTTCGTACAAGATTACGCTATTTGAACTACACAAATGTGGTCTCTTAAGACAAGGGCTGATTATTACAGATGGATGTCTAAACAGGTAGCTGATTGAGCAAGTTTCAATAAAACATATTTAAAAAAACGTAAGTAGGATTTAACAAATATAAATAAATATATAAAAAATGCTAAGAAATTAAATCTTTATGTTCTTTGTTTTGTTACCAAAACAGAAAGCAATTTTGTTTTTTGGAGTAAAAACAAAGTTTACAAATAATTTTTTATTAATTTAATTAATAAACATTAAAACAATTTAACACTAAAAGCAAACCCAAAAATTATCTACATGTATTTGCAAACAAATTTAAAAAATAACACGGTCAATAGATTGCAGAAATATGTAAAATAATTCTGATGATAATTAATATGTAACCAATGGTAGGCATAACAAAAATGCAACACAACATGCTAATCAAACTGGCAAGAGGCAAATCGAATAACAGACCAAAAATGGAGTTCAAAATGACAATCTAAAAACCTAAACTAAATGGGCTGTCACAAGAGCATACACTTTTGTATTGAACAGTGGCATTCATCAATGTTTGCCTGTACGACATGACTGACTGTAAATCACCACAATGCAGAACAAATTCTAACATAATTATTTCAGTGTTGTGCAAATGCTGTCAGAAGTTTTCTAGCAGGCAATTTGAGCAAACTGAGAATTGGTCTAAAATTTCAAATGGCCTGATACAAGCAAGGCATCTACATTAAAAAACATATGAAGATGAACCTGCAGTCTTTTTCACCTTTAACGATACAGTCATTATCATTATGACAAAGTAGGTAATATAGACGCGTGTTCATTTTTGCAATTTCCAAAGAAGGATATGTAATTTTTGCATTACAAAAACACCAATGTTGTCTTTTTAATGGTTATCATGTTTAGTCATAATTGGCATGACTGCAATTTTCACAGTTAAATGACAAATAGCGCAAAAGTTAGAGGCACACGAATAATACCTGTTTTACAGTAGCTACATGTACATCGATTGTCATTCTAGAAAATGTTCTGTTTTATATATTATGCACTACAGACACGTGACCTAAAATGACATGCAACATTTATACACGAGTGGCTTCAACAGTTACACAGTTCAGATATCATACAACACAGTCGTACACTCTTGTGATGGCCTTAATAACTAGAATATGTTGTCTGTCTACAAATGACATGCATATTGACCCACCCATCCTATGTGTGAACCCAGAATTAAGCCCAGAAGTGATACAGTAAAAAAACTCCTGATGAACATGATTTTTCAAGTGTATTGCTATGTTATGGAGTGAGTTTTTCAGGCCATCCCCATCAGGCCATCCCCATCAGACTGCTGAGAGGTCATGTTCATGGTACCGGTATATTGTAAATGAATTAATTTTCATAAATGCATTATTAAAGAAAAATACCAAAAAGAACAATGTATCAAATTCTAGTACTCTATATATAAATAGAAATTGCCAATATTTTTTTTTTAAAAGAAACCTTCTTCAAAAATTTCGGCCCTAGTCAAATGCATACCCGGTATATATTATTTAAAATATATATTTTTAAGCTCCTAGGTATATTCATAACAGATAAAAAATAAATATATTTCTAGTCACAATAAAATGCAAAATGATCCAATTGCAAAAACAATAGGCCTATTCTAAATATGCACTGTATATTTATATAGACTATAATATACCAATGCGAAAATAAGTAATAAATATGAAGAATATATGAACACATGTAAAATATACATCAATATCAACATGCTGATGCTGTTAAAAATATTCAAATATACATTATAAGTATAAACAAGCCACTGTACAAACACAAGTGCATCTCCAAGTTGTATGGTTTACTTTACATTAATTTTTGTAATCGTATGCTGACCTTTCCTTACTAGCAACTATCTGAAAGTCAGCTTTGGATGTAAGATCTACTTTCCTAGCCCTAATGTTGCATCACCGTCTCTCTATTTTATGACATATCACATTGAATTGAACAGAACAGAACAGAACATTTTCCATAGTAAGACAAATTTCTTTTATAAAACAAAATAATACTAAAAGTGTTTCCTGAAAATAGGAAGTTGTTAGAAGTGACATACAAGTGAATTATTTATATATAAACTTGACTAGCCCTAATATATACATGTTTGTATATTCAGAAAGCAAGACAAAACAAGTTAATTGACCATTATATTATTTGTTGCAATTTGGTTAATTGTTAGCATAAAGATTTCCACCACCTGTTAAGACTATGTGTATTGTCTGAATCAAACTGTTTCTTTAGTTTATAGACGACAAGCAAGTAGTGTTAGGAATTACGGTAGTGATGAGACAGAGTAATATCTTAAAGAAAAGACGTTAATCCATTGTTCTGGCACACGCGTTTCAAAACATGTACTTGCAATATGCTCATTACCAAAACTTCTGAAAAGGATCTAAAAAATCTTAACTGTGAACGTCTTTGTGTGCACTGCTAAAAATATTGTCTTGCATTTAATGCAAAAAAAACAACTACCCGGTAATGTATAGCCAATAAAGAGTGACACACATCTGACTGTAATAACCTCTTTATTATCTGAATATGTTTCTGCATGAAAACTCCACAATGCCATTGTAAATTAGTTTGCATCAGCAATCAAATGTCGGCACAAAATTGTCCCTTCGAGAGGTGATATAATCGTCTAATGGACGGTAGATAGACGGATGACTGCCTATCCACCAACATTTAGACGATATCACCTCGTTTCTTTAATAATTATTGACAGATGTGTCATTCATTTTTAGTATAATAACCAGCACTAAGCTCTCCGAAGCTACCCTTTCACAGTTCGTCAGATATAAAATGTGACGTTATTCTCGGTGACTTCGTTTGTTGCGATACTGCTTGTACGCTGTAGACGTCGCTACATCAAGTGTTTCGATGTCATCCGGGTTGTACATGTACTCATCAAATTCATTTTCAGATCCAGATATTGACGTTAAACAGTATTTTAGAAAAGTTATATGATAAATAGAATTGTGTTTTTTAATATGAAAAATATCAGAGAATTCACTCTGGGTGGAAGTCGGTACTGGGATTAAAAATCTCATATGCCATGAATGGGATTTGAACCCAGTACCTACCAGTCTTAAACGCAATGCACTAACCACTGTGTTATGGAGGCCGGTATCTATACATTTGTACATATCACTACAGTTTACATTTAAAAGTATATTTTGTAATTTCACTATAGGTTTCTAGACAAGGCCTTTGGAGATACATGTTTGTCCTAATTGAGTTACCATTTACAAATATAATATTATTATTCTTCTTCTTCTTATTATTAATGTTATTAGCAGTAGTACTAGTAGTAATTATTATCATTATAGTTCGACTTCACGCATATGCTACAGACCATTAAATCAAATATTACATTGAAAAATTGATGCTAAGTTCTACATCTTGAGCTTCTAAGTGTAAGCAAGTGATGAAGTGTCAGTTGGTGTTGCTTGATTTTTAAAAACTATGTACATGTACCAACACACGTAACATAACTGAATTACATCATAGTGACAATCATAGCAATTATGTAGAACTAGCATGTGAGTAAGTGAATAGATATGGTTACTAGAACAGTGCAAAGCCCATTCTTGTCATTGTTTACATTTCAGGAGAAAATTACTGAAATAAAACTTGCAATCTTTACAGTTAGGTAAAAACATTACCATGGCAAAATTTAAAAAAAGTGTTGTACCGCATTGTATTGAATAGTTACCATATTCCAAAATACAATTTAGAAACGAAACAGATACAAGCAACACACTTAAGACATCCAAAGTTGTATGAAAACCAGTTGCATATCCAGTTGAAATTTTATAAACAATTAAAATATCAACACATTGACATGAAGGAATTATTTTTAGTCTTGCATGACACCATCTTAGCTGAGAAAGACCACACTGCTAGCAGATTATTATTGCAATAATATCTACTAATGTAGTCATGAATAACAGTTTGGTTTAGCAGTGAACATGTTTTATATATTATTTTATATAATAACGCAAGCTATCGGAGTCTCAACAATGATCTACATGGCAGTTGAAAAGAGAAATGACAATTGGGCTTTGCAGAACTACGATACCGACTGATAGAAAACGTCTAGACGTACAACTGTAACACACTTCCTGAAGGTCAAAAGATGCTGGAGATTGGGAAGTGCAGGTTTCACAGACAACACAAACAAACTCTCATAGATCTACATGTATGGTGTACCTCTTTCTCCTCTTGACCACCTTTCAAGTGGAACACAGACAAGTAAAGAGATTCACTAACACGATACTGTTTAATTCGTTTACAAACAATGAGCATGTCAACTCGTTTACAATATGGGAGAAACAGTTAGCTATTTGAGATTTTATTAGCATCTTCACTCATCTAAGTAATATCCTGCAGTGCAAATAACTTACTTTCCAAAAGAATAACAAAATGTTTTTGAAACATTGATTTATTTATATTAATTATTTTCGTACTGCGAGTGGAATATTTTTGTAACAAAACTGATATGATACATGTATAAATAAAATTCACCATCAAAAATTGTATTTGTTTAAAATTACAACAAAATATGTTTAAAATGATGGCAGACTGTACCCAATGTCTAAACATTCAGTGGATAAGGCCTTAATTTTGGGAACAACATTCAATATTGCGAAATCATTGCAATCTAAAGCCCTGTTAACATAGATCAATAGAAACAAAATTCAGGATGACTAGGTGTTTGTGAAGTCACTGTTTAGATATGTGTGACCATAAGTGATAACCACAACATCTGGAAGATAGAGAAATAGAACTGTACGAAAAGTTTACTTCAGATAACAAATTAAAATAACATTTTGTTACATTAAAAAAAAGAAGTCAAAATTTAACTTAATCCATTACTTTATTTTATTTATTTAAAGTTTATAAAATAATTAATTATAAATAAAGTTGACAGCAATTAGGAGAAGATGAACAAATAGAGGAAATGACTTTTAAAAACTGAAAACGCCGACTACAACACATGACAGACTGAAAGATTACAAAGCAGGATATTGTTAGAGGAAACCTCGACTTCCAACCCCATGCAGTTTGAGCTAGCAGGACGATGACCACTCGGACTCCATACTTACTACTCCATGATATGGAGCGCCCCAATATTTTGATGGAGCCATCCATCAGAGAGCTTAGATCTATCAGACTACGCCTTTTCAGTGGACCTTTAGTGGAAAAACAATTACTAGTCAACAATGTAACTAGGATTTGATAGTCTCGGTACATCATTCATTCCCACGGGTATTCATGCTATTATCAATTGAGCAAAACAAATTTAATAACAAAAGATATTCTAAAAACAAATAAGATAAAAATATTTATAAATTATAGAATTTTTAAAGATTTATTTTATAAAACAGTTTTTGACAATTACCGGTACTTGTACTCATAATATTTTTTCAATTGGCAAATTAATAGATTTAATTTAAATTGTTACTATTAAAAACAGTCGGCTTATTGCTAATACCAGTAAGATTGAAAGTACATATACAGTAGAATCTCGTTCGCTCGAACTCGGAAGGGTCGAATACATGGCATCGCTCGAACCAAGATCGAAGTCCC
>JAULBR010106958.1:0-10600 GCA_032355825.1 Melanodrymia aurantiaca | reverse complement strand
CCATCCAGCACTGCCCAGCACAACATATATATACACTCTTACTTGTCCTCGTAACAACTCTTACAAACATTGCCTTTACAAATACATATATATATACGTCGATCCATCCAGCACTGCCCAGCACAACATATATATACACTCTTACTTGTCCTCGTAACAACTCTTACAAACATTGCCTTTTACAAATATATATATCAAATCAACAAAGTTTAAATTCATTATAAAAACAACAATTTAGTCGACTACCTATCAGGATCATTAAAAACATTGAATACTTATGTAACCAGTGTTTGTATAAAGAGCTCCTACTGGTTTCGGCTAGAGGGAACTTCCCTTTAGCTCAATCAGTAGAGCACTTGCCTCTCACACAAGAGGATCCTGGTTCGCACCTCTCCAGTGGAGGTTGAGATACTAGTAAATGTACCTGTTACACTTATTAAAACTTTAAAAAATCATTCCAAGCACAGGAGCATCAAATATCTACTGGTAATTAATAATATAATAACAATTAAAATGATTAATTATCAAGTTTGTTTAATGACACTACTGGGCATGTTGATTAATAATGATTGGCTATCGAATGTCAAATAGTTATTTTGACATATGGTCTCAGAAGGAGCTACTGTCACTACATGGGTTGGTACATGTGCAATGAATTGGAAACAAGGCACAACTTTCAAACTAGAAACTGTTTGCCGAAATGTTTTACCTTTGTTGAGTTTTCTTTCTCCACACTTTGTCTCTGAAGAATGCGTACGGTTTGTCGGTTTCGATGCCATCATGGTTAATGATCTTCATGTTCTCCGAGAGGGAAGTCAGGATGTGGCGGCTGGTGTGCGGTTCTGGGAGGTACAGCCGACAGTTGACAGTCTCACCCTATAAACAGATCATATTGTGCATCATCAGACAACTGCATTCACACCAAAATACATTTTTATAAAATGCCTATGAAAATGTTTTTATTTGATGATTTTAAACAAAACCTGAATATATAATTGTCTAATGCTTTAAAATTATGTTTATAGTTTAACCTTCTGACTACCGATGTCCATTTAATTAATCCGGTACAGAGGGGAAATATCTATAAAATGAATTTGGTAGTCTAAATAGGTTAAGAATAAAACAATTTTGAAGACGATCTTTATATGGTGGTGATATTTATTGGTTTAGAGAATTTTATATGAAAAGAACTGTGCTAGAATTTACACAAGATCTTCCGTTGTGTATGTGGGGAATATGGCTATTCCACTCATTGTTTTTCACAAACTCAACCATTACATTATGATGCATTTGAAAATGACAATATTTTGCTCTTTTCTTTCTCTTTCAGCAAGATCATTGAAATCAATATTTGCCAACTAATACATGTCTTAGCATAATACAGACATTGGTACCTGATCTACGTAGTACAGCTAGTTGCATGTTACCTTTATGACGAGATGAATGGGCACAGTTCTTGGCATGAAGTCTGTGAAGGGCAACTGTAGTGACAAGTCAAATATCTCTCCACAGATTGCTATGTGAGCTGCAAACCAAAATAACAAACAGTTCAACATGCTGCAATTCTTCTCTTATTACGACTCTTTCAAAAATAACTCTCAAAAACAAGTATTGGTAACATTTTCAGAACCGTACAAATGTTTTTCAACCACCCAATATTTAATGATATATTTTCATGACTTGTATTTATGTTTTGGTAACTGTCAACCCACAGAATCTATGGAATTGTTATAATATAGTCTATCCTGCTACTATATCCATTTCAAAACATCTCACTGTAAACACTATGTACGACACTTCAGAATAAATAATATTTTATGCCATTATCATAATCGCTTACAATTAATTTAAAATAGACTTAACAGCCCAGTTGTCCAAGCAACATATTGTAGGTGGCTTTAAAATGACTGACAGTGTCCATAATTCTCAATCCACCCCTTCTCCACCACCTCAACCTGACACACTCTACCAATATTCAACACGATGCGTCGGCCCTGATGTTAAAGAGATTTCTGCTTGATGAATTTTAAGCTAAACCGTAATAACGTACCATTTTCCTGATGTTGAGAGGCAGGGTCAATCCAGTTATACTCATTGGCCAGCGTTAGCACCTCGAACTGCTTGACGATCAGGTTCAACGTCCACGTGTACGGCACGAAGCTGTACAGGTCAGGGCGACATTTGCTTGACCAGTCATTTACCAAATCTGACAAAATAATAAAAACAACAAATAAATCAATCCCAACAAAAACCGATAGGTCAACCCTCCTCAGTGGACATGTTGGGTTATCTCCCATTCCAACCAGTGGCCCACGACTGTTCCATCAAAAGCTGTGGCATGTGTTATCCTGTCTGTGGGAAAGTGCACATAAAAAATGCATTGCTGTTATTTGGTAAGAGTAGCCTATGTTGTGGTAGCGGGTTTATTCTGTAACCAAGTGTCGTTATAACCGTGCATTTGACTTCCAATAACTGTTGACTAATAATCAATGTATTCCAGTGGTGTCGTTAAACAAACAAAACTTTATCTTTTATCTCACTTTAATGGAAGGTATACAGTTTGTTTGCTTATCACTGAAGAAGTTGTAAACAGTTTGTTTGCTAAGAGAAAGACGCGGCGCCTGCTTACCGCTGAAGAAGTTGTAAACAGTTTGTTTGCTAAGAGAAAGACATGCCTGCTTACCGCTGAAGAAGTTCTTGTGTTGGAATAAGAGGTAAGCCATGGCCTTGCAGGCGGTGAAGTTACACACCCAGTCTTGATGCTGGTTCCACACAATGGGGTACTTGACCATCACATCAAACTGCAAGTAAACACACAACTTATTTATATTGCATTTCATGCAAACTAATCTAGGCTAACAGTTTTTATTTTACTTTATTCTATTCTTTTTAACAGGAAACTAATTGGATTTTGTTCTGATTTCCATTTACGGGAATATTAGAGGATCACTATCAGACTTCCCGATTCTCATCAAAACATGAGCACTGTGCACTCCACCATTTTGTTGTAATAAGGAGAAAAATAAGTCGTGAACATTACATTATAAGACGTCTTACCTCCAATGTTTCACATTCCACAAGAGATCTGAATGGCATACTGGTTGTTGCATCTAACAACATGAGTTGACCTTTGAATTGTGTCTCATAACCCGTATCTTCTATCATCCACGGAATTATCGCTTCAATATATGAGCCCTGACTGGCATTCATGTGTATGGCCTGTGTTTCCTGAACAAACAAACAAACAAACCAATAACATATTACTTCAATTTAGTATATATACTTTAGGTCACATTCAATAAAATAAGTAAAAAGATAAAACTTGTTTAATATTATAATCATCCGCAATCATAATTTCAACATGTAGACTAAACAGCTCACTGCCACCACATAGGCTGCTTTTTTATTAGCAACAAGGGATCTTTTACATGCATTCTTACAGCCTTTGATTATCTGTTGTGGACTATAGTTTGGAGATAATGAAATTCAATGGGTCTACCATGGAGGAATGATTATCTCCTTTGGATCGATCATTCGACCTCTCGTAGCTCAGGCGGATGCTCTAACCACTGAGCTGAATGCCGCCTCTCTGCAGCAAACATATCAGGATTACAAACATCTTTGAGTTCAAATAAACAGCCAGAAACGCAGGTATTATGCTGTGTGGCCACTAATAGATAAGTGTATGAAAAAGGGAATGTTTGTTGTACGTACAGAGTTCTTGGTGAAGAGAATGTCAATGGTGGTTGCCGCGATGATGGTCATCTTCACTTCAAACGTCCTGTACTTGCGTGTCTCTCCAGGATTCGGTTCAACACTCGGTACCAGAGGCTGATAGTCAGCCGGGTAGAAAAACTTCCAAAGATGTTCTCTGAAATAGATGAGATGTAGCACAGTGTACAGTACATGATTCCTCACTGAATTCACGAGGAAATGATAATTAAATACACTATTTTCATAAAAACCAATCCTTCAAGACTGACTGCAATAAAAAAAATATTTACCACAGTGTTTGACATCAAAATTACTGGTATATAATTGAGCTACCAACACACAACCTTTATACATTCTTTTACTTCACCTAATTAGATTATATGGCATATCATTTTAAGGTGATAACTAAGCTTAGGTAGATTTTCCTGAAGCTATGACTTACAACTATATTTATATAGTTTAAAAATCTGCTACGATCATCAAAAAGACAATGAGTAATATACAGCAAACCTAAGTTACTACTTGATAATACTTTAACTTCCAGTTATGGATTGATGCTGTCCCCATCATGAATTGATGTTGTCTTTTTTTCACCAAATAAAGGCTAATGCAGAAGAACATTAATTCATATGTGCAAGTTAAACAACACCAACTGGTAGTTCATTGTGTGTTCTCTCAGTGTTGGCCGTGCTCACATAATTTTACCTTTGTCTGTCCACCCATGGTCCGTAATTGAAGTCTGTGTTCTTGCCACACTTGATGTCCACTCCGTAACACGGATACGTCCGTCTCACCACAACTTCTCCATCAGCCATTTCCATCAGCTCGGGTTCGTGAGGAACGAGTCCTGTAACAACAATCAGCAACATATTAACAATCTCACAACAACTTCTCCATCAGCCATTTCCATCAGCTCCGGTTCATGGGGAACAAGTCCTGTAACAACAATCACCAAAATATTAACAATCAATCCATCCAAGACTTAAGCGGCTTCATTCGGAAAAACTTTCAAACACAAACAACGACAGACAATGGTAAACAAAGTTTTATGCACATCATACAGGATGCATGTGCTATACAAACAGTATTGCCCTGGTAACACAATTTTATTATTATTACAACATGCTTATCTCAATTATTTTTGATGATCTGTCATACAATTTAGGTCTGTTCACTCTGTCCATATTATAACTACTTTCTAGCTCAGATTATGAACCAGAATCACCTATTATTTACTTAAAAGTCTTTCTTAGCTTGTTAGTTTTTTGCAATGCATTTTTGCATTGAAAAACATTGCTAATATATTTTAGTAGACCCAGTAGAACTGCAGCTTGTTAACTAATGATTTATTAATTAAAATGCTCTAGAGAGTGTTGTCTATAAACAAACTTAAATATCTTTTTTTTAAAACTTGTGTAACAACTTCATAGGATTAGGAATACCTGCTTCATCCATGTAGAAATATATATCATATTCGTTAGACTGCAGGACGACAAAACCTTCACCCATGTATCGTGGGGGTCTGTAAACAACAAAAATTAACATCAGGTCACAGTTTTATTACTAAACAATTTATCATTATTTCTTTCATGCCAATTAGAAAAGTACTGCAAATAACAAGAACATATTACAGACAGAAACTTCACTATTCAAAACTATCAAGACACTAATATTGAAACAAAACCACATACTCATCTATAGGTCCGGTGTATTTGGGGCTTGGTACGAGCATGACGCGCATGTTCTCTGCTTTACACTTGACGACATGCATGAACTTGTCAAACGGGGTGGACGCTGGTTTGGTCGTGTACACCAGGTGCGCCTCTTCAAAGTTTCCAATCAGAGTGTACGGCACAAGATAGTTCCCAAATATTAACCGACCCTGTGTTTCAAAATAATTTTATAAAATTAAAAAACCTAAATGTAGATTAAAATGATGTAAATGGAATGGCCACTTATTCTAAAATTATGAGCAAGCACATAACCTAACTTATTTTTTAAACCTGCTTAATCTCTTGCACCATTTTGAAGTCTTTACAACAGATTATGTAATTAAAAACACTGTGAAATTATACTTTTTTCATATTTCAATATGATTATGGTTATAGACGAACCCAGATGTTTATCATTGATGAATTAGTAAAGTGCCTACAAATCCTAGCAGTTTAACGGGTACTCATATTTTAATAAGATCACCAAAGGTGTTAGAGAGATAAAATTACATACCGAGTTGATGTCGATCTTGATAACAGGGATGAGATCGCGCCAGTGGATTCCATTCTCAGGAACTTTAATCCTGAGAAGAAACATGTAATGTCAATGAGTAGATCTTACAAGATAAATCAGGAACTGTAATCCTGAGAAGAGACATGTAATGTCAATGAGTAGATCTTACAAGATAAATCAGTATGAAACCTATTGGATAATTTAAGCAGTAAAAACACAAGCAATTCACGTGGAGTCAGAGTCATGCCTACGTTAGGCTGTGTGTCCAGACTAAATAGTTTATCATCTTAAAGAGATGCAACCAAATAGTTTGAAAACCTCTATAGTACTGGTACCAGCAGAGTGGAATCATCTGGCATTATTTTGGTAATGTAGGGTCTTTAAGCCACTGAGTGTCGTTATATTGAATTCTTCACTCTTACAGCTCTGTGTTACTTTACCTCTAATACTAGTAATAGGAGTGGGATGTAGTGCAGTGCAAGGGCGTCTGCCTGAGGCTCAAAGGATCGATACTGATCAGGGGACCCAGTGGGTTACTTCCCGTTCCAACAAGTGATCCATGACTAGTCTATCTAACCTGTGTGTAGGAAAGTGTACATAAAAAGTCCACTTCTATTGTTTGAAGAAGAGCAGCCTATGTGGCAGCAGTGGCTTGTCTGTGATCAAGTGTTGATATCACCATGTGTTCGACATTCAATAACCGTTAATTAATAATCAATGTGTTCAAGTGGTGTCGTTAAACAAACAAAATAACTATCTTTTTATCCCTGAAGAAATAACACGTATAGAAGCACACCTATTTTTAGCAGGTTTTTCCAGACCCTCTTCATCGGGATAAATGTTGAGCTTCAAACCAAACAGCTTCTCGAGACGAGCGTACGTTGCTGACCGGTTGTACACGTGAAACTCAAGCTGATCCACATACAGCGACATTCGGGTCTCAGAGTGGGAGAAATCTCAAAATGTAACAAATACAATATTTATATAAAAATAACCTGTATGAAATCAATGTACAAGATGCCAAGACGGATTGAAACACTGCTGGTATGAACAATTTAGGACGTAAGGACACCACCATCGGAATAATGGAACACAGATAAATAAATACCTTGCGTTATTTTTTTTATACAAGAAAGGATGCCACCATCGAAATATTATCATTAATAATGGAACACTGATGTAAATAAATACCTTGTGTTATTTTTTATACACATAAGGATGCCACAATCGAAATATTATAATTAATAATGGAACACGGCTCGGTAAATAAATATGTTAGAACTGTTATTTGTTTATACATGTAAGGACAGCACCATCGAAATATTATCATTAATAATGGAACACGGCTCGGTAAATAAATATGTTAGAAGTTAAGAACTGTTATTTCTTTATACACGTAAGGACGCCACCATCGAAATATTATCATTAATAATGGAACACTGAGATAAATAAATACCTTCTGTTATTTCTTTATACACGTAAGGACGCCACCATCGAAATATTATCCAGCCGTATTGGATGCGAACAGAATAGTCTTCTGTTATCAGGTGGAAATCGCGGAACATAATCTTTCCCGACAGAACCGAGAATGACAAAGACCCTGCAAGTAATAGAACGTTAGAATAATGAATATGTACTTGACATCCAAACTGGTAACCATATAACAATTACAAAGAAAAAAGACCAACAAGTATAGACGGTTAGAGTAATAAAAATATGTTTTTGCTCATTATGGAAATTGATATGTTGAAAGTTTGTGCATGGCACAGCTGCTTTATTCTAGTAAGACTCTCATCCTTCTAATGACTATTATTTGAACTGCATTATTTTGTTTAAAAGAATGATTAAATCAAATGGTACTTACTAAATACAAAGTAAGCAGGTAACAAGCATTGCACATTCCAGTGTTTAAATCTCAGCTAGTATTTATACAAACAAGCACTACACATGTTCCAGTGTTTAAATCTCAGCTAGTATTTATACAAACTGTCCTTTTATTTTTCAGCACCGAAGAATGCTTACCTTTTATTTTTACAAACAGGGCAGAGGGAATTGCTAAAATAACAAATCTTTTTTTAATTTTCAAACAGGCAGGTTTTTAATCGATGGGGTGGGAAATACACAATTAATTTATGTCGTCTTAACGTTAATTAGTATTGAATGATTAAATGTAGTTACCCATCTGAATGTGTCCATACTTGACTAACTTGTTGAGGACAATGGTGACGATCACTCCCAGTATGCGAGAGTGATAGTACGTCAGATACACCGTCCAGGCTTGAGCTAGCAGGATGGCTATCAGCAGATAGTAAACGGTTGACCTCGGCAATTCATCTTCGATCTGTTTAAACAGAGACTGGTTTGACTCTCGAATCAGCGGCATCTTGTCAGTGACGAGTAATTACATCAGATTCTGTAATTAGCAACAAAACATATCATCTTCAAAGGTAACTAATGCAAGAGAGATACTGTACTAATCAAGTTTGTAAAAAACGTTTCTGGGCTACCAAGTAACTAGAACACTAAAATAGAATATCTTATGAAACAAATTTTATTTGGCATGAGTTGCTAACCTTGGGGTGGTGTGGGGGGCATGCTTCCCTGGGGAATTATGAACTGTGAGTGGGCTAAAATGTGATTTCATGGCATCTGGGATTTAAAAGTTATATTCTTAAACAATGATGTTCGACTCTTTTAAGTGATGTCACTGGGACGAGATGGTGGCATTGACCAATCACCATGAACCGCCACCCCCACCCCCCCCCCCCCCACTGGCTATGAATTTGATAGTAAATTTAACAGTTTAAAAACTTATACTGACAATGAAAATAATGGTTGTGTTCAAAGGATTATTATTTTTTTAAATAATGTTTTAAATATCGTACAGTAATCAATAGTTGCGCACATCAATACTCGCACATCTCACTTGTATTCGCATGTGCGAACCAACGACGTCAAATTTATCAACAAATGAAGAAACACCACTTCCTGGTCTGTTGAGGGGACTATGTCCAAAATGAGCAACATTTCGGTAATTAATACATGTACATCATTTGTTTTTTCATCAATGAAAAAGTCAGTTTTCACTTAATACATGTACCAAATTCATGGGTTCCCTCATAAGCCCACCAAATCAAAAATCAAAAACAAAAATTTTAGTTTATTTCTGCTTCCTGTATCAACGGACGACAAAATCAAGTGACAGTCACGTGATACAAGTGAGCATGCATAAAAAAATATAGAAGGCAATTGGTGACATCTCTTGTATCTTATGGGCGTATTTATTCGAAGTTTGTAATTAAAAAAATATTCAGTTATATTAGAATCATTAATTTTAAAAGTAACAAAAAATATATAAATTAAAGATATAGAAGTACATAAAATAGCGTTAAAAACGTAACATTTTAAAAATAAAGTATTTAACATTTAATAAGGAAAATACAATGAGGACCCCAAAAATGGTGAGTTTTTTCCTTGATGTTTTTTTCTATCATTTGCACTTGGGAATTAATACAAAAACGAACACAAGGACACCTTATTTAATTGTTGGCAGTATTAGGAACGTTATGGCGTGCATCGGTCCACTTTTCCAGAGACAGGAATTATCGAACAGGTAACAAGTTCAGACTGCGCGACTATTCGTTATGACGTACGCAGTACGTCAACAGCGAGATTTAGTTCGAAACTTGTTTTGGCAAAACAAATTTGTAGCATCTTCCACAAGTAGATGAACAAAACACTTATGTTGGACAAAATACATATATGCTGCAACAGCATATTACACAACAGACACAGTTGACGGACATTACAAAACTGGGTTCACATGAGATCTTGTGAGACTTTACCAAGAGGTCTCGGGAAACGGCATTGTACAAAGTTTTAGTTATAAGGGAGTAGCTAATTGTTGTAAACTTGATTCTTATGAAGATATTACAAAATCGACAGTGAATATTGATAACAAATAGTGTGTCATGTACAGCATTGGACCAACGAGGTAAGTAAATTAAAAAAATATTTGCTTTTGGGTTACACATGTTTATTTCACTGTTTGTCCCTATGTGCGCAACTATTGATTACTCCAGGATGAATCTAAGACACTAAAAATAATTTATGCATTTTTGTATGACAAACTTGCTTACAAATATTGTAACTGGTGATAATAATCATGCTTGACAAAAAACTAATACCAGACGAATAGAAAACGTTGTCGGTCACTCTCAGTCAGTGGAGTCGATGAAACATTGAAACTAATCAGTCTAATGAAAGAGCAACATTGATGATTGATTTTCCTTCACAATTGTTCAACTGTTTAAGGCCACATTAATAAAATGCAGACCTCTAATTCGGTGCTTGTCATAAAAATAAGTCACCGGTATTCTCATGTCTAACATGTCAGCATTTAAAAAGCAAACAAAGTTGACAATTTAAATAAACATCACTGAATTTGACTGATTATCAATTATTTTTCGTTATCCGGATTCGGATGTACACGGAAATGAAATTGTTCTTTTTTGTACTATCCTTCCTTTATTTAAAAAGCATCAACAAATCTTTGTAGAGTATACTGAGGCGTGTTCAGAGACGCGATATTTTGCGTAAACTCGCGTGTATTTTAACTGGTACCAATCGTGTTCTATCATATCACATTCATTTAATATTG
>JAULBR010106957.1:0-20426 GCA_032355825.1 Melanodrymia aurantiaca | reverse complement strand
AACGAGTGTGTCAATACAGTACTATTCGTAGTATAACTAGTATGTCACTGGTGACTAATCAGTCATTTATGGGCGATTCCATGGTATTTGTCACGTTCTGAACGATTGTTTCTCTTTGTTATGCAAATAAATGGAAATATTATCAAATTTCATTAATTGTTTTGTACTGCACTTTGAAATTCCTAACAGTTGAATTATTTAACAACATAGTGTTTTGTCATAACTAACAAAAATGATGAAAAACAATCGTTCCGGACGTGACAAACACCACGGAATCGCCCTTATACGCATTCCTTTGTCCGCCCACTTGTTTTACCTGTGCACACGAACAGCCAGGGGCAGTGTGTAGTCTAAGAGGTAGAATGTCTGCCTGTGGTGGGATGGGTCATGGGATCGATCCTAATCAGTGCAAAACATTTTATGGACTATATTCCGTTCCAGCCAGTGATACACGACTGGCTTATCAAATTCCGTGGTGTGTGCTATCCTGTCTATGGGATAGTGCACATAAAAAAAAAAATTTTGGATTCCTCTGAGACCATAATTATGTCAATATAACCATGCGTCCGACGTCCAATAACCGCTGATTTATAATCGATGTGTTCAAGTGGCGTCGTCCAACAAACAAACTTTACGAACAGCCACTGCTTTTGTATTAATCTCCCAGTAAAGAGGCTTTCTCTGCCTTATGGAATAGAAATTACCCGTAACCGGGATGCTTACGGAACAAAACCAAAACGATTGTTGTTTTCTAATAGTAATACATTGTACCTAACTAAGATGGCGATTTATTCACACAATAATGGAAAAGTTGTTTTCATGTGTGGCGAGTTTTAAAAGGTATTGCATGTATTATTATGTAATCGATAAGTGATTTCGTGCGCTATACGCTTGGTGTATCAAAGGCTGTGGACCGGTATTTACTATCTGGTCTGTGCGAAAACGCACATAAAAGACCTCTGTTGTTCTTCGGCAAGAGTAGCAGATGTGGTGACTGTAGGCTTCCGAGAATATGTTGAAATATTAAACCAATAGCCAATGTTCATTAATCAATGTGTTCCAATGTGTTAAACAAACCAACTTTTTGTTTTTATATAATTGCCTCCTAGTCTAAAATAGAGGAGATTTAAATTAGCAACGGCCGACTTCAAAACGGCAGAAATAATAATAAGAATAATAATTCATTAACGAACACAAAAAATGAACATACCTATTAAATTATACATGCATTGATAAACATGACATTTTATTGTTTTAAAAACGATGAGAATTTAAACAATAGCTAAATCTGTACATCACCGACATATTTTAGAACACAAAATGTCTTCAATAAAAAAGCTACAATGTGCACTAAAAACACAAACAATTACATTACTGTGTAGCAAAAATCACAATTCACCATAATATTATTGCGGTTTTTCTTTCGAAATAGCACTATTCAACACATTTCTAGAAATATATTTAACATTCACGTCAGCAATGATACTACTCAGAATCAGTCACATGGTCGGACTTGGTTTTACAGATTGTTTCGAAATTACCCATTTTCTTCTGACGTAAATGTTTTCAAAACACAGCACAATCGATAATAATACATGTGGATACACTACTACTATTACTACAGTAACTACTACGACTACAAGATTCATTTACAGATGCTTCGTTGCAGTCAGTAAAAACAAATATGTAATAAATATTGAACAAAATTCTTTTGCTCACTAAATACATAAAATCCAGATCAGCATAATGGAAATTATCATTTAAAATCTTACACGAAGAAACTACATTTTATGTAGACTGCAAGAGATTCTTTGTTTATAGAATGATATTACTACCAGAATTAACATAACTATCAGATGTTTATGTTATTAAGCTCCACTGTCAATGTTAGATCTAAAGCTGAAGTCGGAAAACAAAATCTTTAATTAATAAATAATAGTTAACTCAAAATGAAAATATATCATTACCAACCATTGTGTTGTATTTATTTAATGCCGGGCTCAGGTAATTAAAAACAAACATTTATAATTATATACACAGTAAAAAAAGAATATTTTCTCTGTAGCTCAATTAAAATGTAGATGGCACTCAAGAAGAAGTGACCAGCGTGTATACATGTATGGTACAAGGATGAAAAACAATACATGTACATAATATACGTCTAACTTCAACAGTCTACACTACCACTCCAGATAATGACCTTTAACAACCAGCTTATTGATTGGGCAAATGAGGCATTAACTTATCCACTGCCCATTCCCTCAAAAAACGGTGAAATATTTTCAAGAGAGCACTAATGGAAAGTGAGTATGGTGGTTCGGAGTGCTATTAAATGTTTGAAATTTATTCTTAGAAATCTAGACGACAAAACATTGACATGTCCAAATGTGTATCTGCAAAAGACAGAGTCTAGGGAATATTGTAACACAGTAGAGATGGTATGTACTCACGGACCACTGCCAAAGCAATGATGATATCAGGTGTGTCAAAGCTAAGTAAAAAGTTGAATTCTTTGCAAATGTAGAAAACTCTCATCCTTGTTCATCAGTATATCAGCGATGGATGTTTTTAACTTTGCTCATTTAATTATAAATTACCTCAGTTATAGTGTTGTCATCTAAGTCGTCCAATGGTAATAATGGTTCATTTAAAGACAAATTACATCAGTGAAATGTTACGAAGCAACAAAACATCAATTTTTAACATTTCTGATCACTTTTGATTGTGCAACACAACCCGTGTTTCAAATAGCATTGTGTGATGTCGTTCCGCCTAGCAGAACAAGTAGCCGACATTGTAACAGTCAGTTTCTTCTCTTCTTTTCTAAGTGCATTTGTTTTAAATTACAGCATACGTACTTGTTGCTATGAAACCATACTGTTAAACAGCATCAGAAAATATCTATAAACAGACAACACTAGCTTTTAAACAAATTATTGAAATTCACATCTTACTGACTGAAGTAGCACAAAAAAAACTTACATCCAATTACAAACATTCTATTCAGACAATATCGGGAACACAAACTACATGAATGCACCAAATAAAAATATGAAGAGAACAGTTTGCTATCTTATGAATAATACTCATTCTGATCTACACAGAACACATAACCCAACAGCAATAGTTTCAGTAAACAGTGTTAATTTAAACCATGGTTCATTTGCTAAGACTTTTATCTATAACCTAAATATCAATTAAAGTTGTCTGCAATAACAACTCATAATTTAGTGATGAAACTATTTAATCTGTGGTTGGACACTGGTGTTGAATCAACACAACAAAACAATAAACCACGTGAAGAAACCTCAGTAACAGATTAAATCTGGACATTAGGAAATACGGTTTTGAGATTCCAAGAGGATGATAATGCATCCATTGTACATTAGATTGAGATCTTTATTAGGGAGATACTACAATAATATTTACTTATTCTATTTTATTACCACCAACAGGCTCTCTAAACAGACCAGGATGAAAAAGTGTTTTTGGATTGGGTTGTTAAAACTATTCCAGTCACCGACAGGAACATTACTAAAATATGTCACAAATTGTGAGCATGACATCACACATATTGAGTGGAATTACCTTTCATTTTCTATATTTTCTTAATTATATCAACATGAAATGCTTTGAAAAGCTTTTCGCAATAAAATATAGAATATGAAACTCACTATGTACAATGTATTACCAAGTTTAAGTCACTCATAAAATAACGTTCAGCTTAGTCACTAGCTGAATGAATGATTTGAACCTTAAAGTCGCTTCAGGATTATTTCACCTATATGCGATAGTCACGAGCTAAGGCAAACATTATTTCACTTGGGATTTAAACTTGATAAAATTTGGTAGCTCATTTAAAATTCTCTATTAGTTGGAATTAGAGCATAATGAGGTTCAGGAGATCAATAGGGATGTAATGATACACTGATACACTATCACAATGTAAGAAAATACATCGAGTCATGATAGCCTTATCGCAATACTTACATTTCAATGACAAAATGTATGAACTTGCTGACTGGCTACAGAAACGTACTGAACTATTCAGTAATTCAGCTTGTGTCAGGTATTCACTTTTTAATGTTATCATGCCAGATATACAACAACTAAAACTTTCATCTGTCAGTTTAATTATTTCTGGATAATATAAAGTTAAGTATCTCGATACACTTTGTATCACTACCCATGTATCAAGATACATATCATGGTGACACACTGCATTGTATGGTGACACACTGCATTGTATGGTGACACACTGCATCGTTACTCCCCTAGAGAACAGGATAAGTTGCATGAAAAGAAAAGCACTTTTACAAATATCTACATAATGTACAGTGAGTAAACAAAATAAAACAACATCCTATATAAATTATTACAATGGAATAATTGTGTATAGTTGTAGTAGTTCCTTTTTACAGTAATCTGAGTATCTTTGATACATGTACATGCTTCAAGCTGAATGTATTTTTATCTAGCTGAATGTTATTTTTATACATGTATAAGTATTGTTGGGTCACAACCACGAATTTTAAAATCTGAGGTAGGTGGTGTCGTGTAGATATTCGTGTACAATTCTTCAAGTGGCAACTCGGGGTCTGTTTTAGCTTGTTGTGCTGCTTCCTCCACCTCTTTCCTCACCTCTCCATCCATTTTCTGTTAAACAAACACCCACAAAATCTTAATAAACATCAGGTCTCGGAAAACTCCCAAATGGGGTATTACCGGTATACGCCAATTGGTGTATTCGAAAAAGAGCACTATCACCAATTTGGTGTATTTTTCTATATAATTGAATTCCACAATTAACACGTTTATTTCTGCACGTCGGATCAATAGCAACATTACACACTCGTATTTAAACAATATATCAGATTACACACATAGCAACATCAAAAACCATATTAATTTATTACTTTTCTTACATTACATGGTGACCAAATAACAAATATGGCAAAAGAAATGTGCACAAATTTACAACAAAAACTAAAAATGTTTTTGTATTCATAAAATATTCCCCCAAAAATTGGTATTAAAATTATATTGTTTCTTTCATTTTTGTAACTGCTTACTATTTTTTTCATATATCCAGACAGAATGTAATTTACCTTCAGTTCTTCAGCTGTTGTAAGGTTTGCAGATAAAATTCTATCTTTGAAGTTTATAATTGGGTCTCGATTTTCTCTCACTTCTTGAATTTCATCTCTTGTTCGATAGCTACAGAAAACAACATAAACATAATTTATTTTTGAACTGAATAGTTTCAAAATATAAATAGTGAAATAGAGTCCACAGTCTCATAACATAAATCATTATGTTAGGATTTGTCAATAACAGGATTGAATAAACTTGAATCCATGGTTTGTGCGAGGTAATAAATTTAGATTCAGGAAAAATCTGTGTGAGAAGAAATAAACATAAATTTAGTCTCTAGATCACTGGCTGGAATTGATAATAGCCCATAAAATGTTTTGTGCTGTGGAGGATCGATCCCGTAACCCATCCCACCACAGGCAGACATTCTACCTCTATACTACGTCCCGACCCGTGGTTGGTGACAGTGAAAAAACTTAAGATTCAGGGGAATCTCTGGTTTGTGCGAGAGGGAATAAACTTAGATTCAAGGGAATCTCTGGTTTGTGCGAGAGGAAATAAACTTAGATTTAGGGGAATCTCTGGTTTGTGTGAGGGAATAAACTTAAATTTTGCGGAATCTCTGGTTTGTGCGAGGGAATAAAACAGGGTATAATCTGGACCATTTTTCTAGGATATCTTTTTGAAAAATTGGGAGAAAAAAAACATGTTAAGAATGAAAAAGGCGAATTTATGTATTTACGCCTTTTTTTACTTGTTCGGTAGTCAACGTTAGGATGTCATGTAATTGGGTATTTTCCTTTTAAAAGAATAATAGGGGTTTTTTCATATTACAAAGAAAAGAACTTCTTTTCATCCTAAGTCATCTGTGTTATTTTGCTGCAAAAATTAAAAATTAAAAAATTTATGTTTTTCAAAATTGGGATTTTTTTTTCAGAGTTGGGAATTCCCCCAGGTAGGGGAATGGGGCTGGTAACCGGCCCCAAATTGTATGGTAGACGAAACCCTGTAAACTTAGGTTTAGGAGAATCTCTGGTTTGTGAGTGAGCTGTTTCAGAGTCCGAACAATATATTAGCTGTCAACTCTGTGTAAAACAAACAAAATACCTTGTTCCAGGGTCACTCATGCTATGTCCATGGTAGCGGTAAGTGGCGACCTCGATCAGGATTGGTCCATGCTTTAGGGCATAATCTTTGGCAAATCGTGTTCCTTCCTTCACTGCCAGCACATCCATACCATCAATCTGCAAATTAATTTTTTTACTAACTACCGGGTAATTGAAATAGCATACATTGATAATACTGCAAATGTTATTTTAAAAATGGGAGGTAAATCTTGTATATCGAAACAAAAATCACTCTGCAGAGATAGCTCCCAACATTGTGTTGGTACTAACTTGAAAACTATGAAGTAATTTTTTAATTTAACGTTATCAATAAGAGATAAATTTATTATCCATAGGGTAGCTAAGTCAATAAATATCATAGGAAGCACACAGGTAATAAAGCTTTCTTTATGGTAGTTGTGACTTCACATGCCTACACTACTGTATTGTGGTTTTGTTAACTTACTTAACAGACTCAGAGTAAGAGGTTATTATATTCATGTACCGGTATGTGTTATAATGACTTCACGAAACTTGTGTCAGGATTCCAGAAGTTCTCGCTATCACAATATATGAAAACTGACATTTGTTTTAGAGACCTCAGTCTGACACACACAGACACTTGAATAATTATCTCTAAACAACTATATCACAACTATATTATTTCCTATTCTTGTGGAATACCTAACCAACTGGTCAAAATTAGCCAAAATATTTTGTTTAAATTCTACTCTCCAACAATTCTCTTTAAACTCCTTTTCCTTACTTTCTCCATTTTCTCCTATTAATATTCTACATTAATATTTTCTCGGTTTGAATCGCCAACTCTTAAAAGGTTTAATTATAATTAACGCTATGAAAAACTCATTTAAACTTCTTTTCAAGCAATAAACTATAAATACATCATATAAGAAGCTTGTATTGTCTAAGCAAGGACATAAAAACACTATGATAACTATGTAAATAACAATAATAAGTACCCAAAGTCCAGGCACATAATCGCCTCTGGTGTAATACTGCGTGCTGGCCGATGCCCTGTCTGCACTGGTACCCATGCCGAAACCATTGTTCTCACATACGAAGATGGCTGGGAGGTTCCACAGCTTGGCCATGTTGTATGCTTCGAAGAGCTGTCCCTGGTTAGCTGCTCCATCACCATACAGTGATAAACACACATTGTTCTTCTTCTGGTATTGCAAGGCAAAGGCGACCCCTGCACCAAGGGGAACCTAGACAATACAGAATGACATCACATACTGAAAGAATCTCATATAAATCATGTTTCATAGATAATAGTTAATAACAAAAGCAATTTATACACAGGAGTTTGGCAATTTAGAGCAGGTTAAACAGTACACATGCTAAGTTTTGGAAAGGATATATATGTAGACATACTTTGAAACAGTTCTGACTTGGCTAACAAAGTAATATAAAGAAAAATGCTGAAAAAAAACAGACATTCCAAATGGAATACTACATTTTATAAAAAAAGAAGAAATATATAACTTGAAGCAGGTCTTCGTGGATACTCCCACCCTACATACATGTAACCACACACAAAGTTTGATAATCTTCCATGTATATCAGTTAGTGTACAAGATATATGCTCCGGAAATTTAGATTTATTCCATGTACATGTAGTTCAAAGTTCAAGAATAGATATAGATCACAGTGATCTATTTTTTATATGTGACTGTGTGACACACCACCTTCCCTACATGTACGCCCTCACAAAGTTTGATGACCCTATATCAATTAGCAGAGGAAATATATACTGAGGAAACGATTTGTGGGGACGTACATTGTGTAAGCATGAACATGGCAAATGCTATATACCCCCAACTTCATTGAAACAGTAGTAACATGTGTCCAAACCTGTTGAAGACTACCTTGAACCCTGCTAGGTATTATTCTCAATGTGAAGAAATCATATAAATATATAAATAGACTGTTACCTGTGCTCCGACAATTCCATTTCCACCATAGAAGTTTTTACAGTACATGTGCATAGATCCACCTTTGCCTTTTGCACACCCAGTCTTCCTGCCTGAAATACCACATTGAAACAAGGTTCCTGAACATGTACTTTTTGTCAACAGAATACCAATTTATTCACAAAGTTCTAGATCACAAAATATTATATCGATGTACTCTGCTTACCATTCAGCTGCTTTTTGGGAAGACTTTCGTTATATACATGTATCTCTTAGATGTTGAATTAATTATGTCTTGTCTAACATACATATGCATATTTATTATCCCCAACTTCTATTACTTTATTTTAACTCCCACTTACCCATTCCCTTCATGAATGAGTATTCCACATAGAGGACATTTTGTTTGCTTTGCTTTGGAGTTATCCCCAAATGGGGAAAGCTTGAACAAGGATTTTGGATCTGTTCTCCATTTTTATTAGCATATTGTAATAACAAACTGTTGTAGTACATGTAAGTGGTGCAAGTATGCAGTTATCCTTTGTAAAATAAAGAGAGCTCCAAGACATTAATATAATTTGGGAATTAGATTTGTCAACATATCGTTTAATTTCTCATTTTCGACTCAGACATTGGGAAATTTTGCATCATTTTGCATAAAATTGGGTAGTGTGAATTCAACTTCAAAAACATTTATTTAGCTTACTTAAGGTGTTGTAATTCAGCATAATACACTGTCACAGGATACAACCAACTACAAAATGAATAATTATGTATAATCGGTAAAGAAACATTATAATAATATAAATCAATTGGATTAGATTTGTGTCCAGATATACTGATTCATCTTATGCTGACGAAGTGCTTAACGTTCAAGACAAGAAACCAAAATTAATGTTTTGAAATGTCACACCTGTAAGTTCTGAAAGCACTCCACGAAGAGAAACTCCACGCATGTAACTCCAGCCATGCGCTCGGTATGCCGTAATGACGGCATCATCAGCAGTGAGAGCTGCCTCCATTCCCACACAGCAAGCCTCCTAATGAAAGCAACAAGATAAATATTTTAAATTTAAACCTACTTTGTTCACAATCACACACTCAACTATTTGAATCAAGATGAATTACTTCCCCTTAATTGTATCTGCATTTTGCAAAGTTTACAAGACACATGTTTCCAATGAAAATTACAAACATTAACGTATAATATAAACTTAGTCATTGTCAAATAGCTTCATGAGCTTACATTATACATGTATGTATATATATAGTCTGGAGATGCAGCGCAGAGGAAACGTTTGCCGCGAAACATTGTGAGCGATGGTCTATAAATAATACTTTCAATTCTACTATATGTACCTGTCCAGAGTAGAGGTGACAAAAGCCTCGAATGACTTTTGATTTGTAAAGGTTTCCTGCGACTGTTTCCATTCTCCGAATGAGTTGCATGTTCCGGTAAAACTTCAGTGCATCATCTCTACTTATTGAGACCGATGTTTCCGGACCTTGTTCAAGTTTGAACAGTTTATATGGCTGTCAAAGAAAATGATATTATTACTATAATTATTAATTAATGAAACAAGAAATGATTCCCTAAGCAACTTTAAGGAAAACACAAATTCATAAAGTCCAATGTCACAGAATGCATACAGGTATAGGCACATTATTTTACCACTGTAAAATTTTTAATCAAAACTACATACATGTAATTATAATTAGGTAAAAAAGTAAACTTTTTTTGGTCTAAATGAACTGGTGCATATATCTGTACATGAATGTCATGTTGTTTAGTAAAATTCTGATTTGTGCTACGTCTGATGTACGATAATAAAAATTCTGACTCAATTAATGTAATAATGCTATGATCATTTATAAATGTCTATGCCATACTAATATGTATACTCACTGCTGTATCAAATGTTGCATCACTAGCCGTCGCATACTGACATTGCTGGAGAGCTCCAAGTACACACTGAAAGTAGAAGTACATTTCACGTTATTATGCTTACATAATTGAATTCATCTTTCTATGCAATAACATAAACTACTTGTGATAGGTATGCCAAGGACACAGCCACTGGACAGACAATGGTAAACAAATTTGTTTAAAGTTTGTATACATGTGTCTCACCATGATCATCATGAATGGATTAGGCCCATGCTTTCCATACATGTACATGCATGAAAGGGGAGGGTAAACTGCAGTTTATTTGTAGTAATAACTTATTTAATGTTTATATCCAATTAAAGTTGAGGCACATCTATCATGGTCATGCGGTCTACATTTAGCTGCCTCTACTACCTGTCCATGACAGATGTTTGTATATATTTATATCATAGAGAAAACCTGCTATTCCAAATTTGTTAGTAAGTACTTAGAAGCAATTGATTTGTATATGTACTTTCCCACAGACAGGACAGTATATACCAATGATTACTAGTAAAACAATGCATACAATCTGTTAAATAAATCACGGGATCTTAAATTTCGCGCTAAATGTCTTTGCACGAATAGTGCGAAAATTAAGTTCCCACGAAAATAAAGGATATTACAGTATGCCATGAATGAACTTGAAGCCAGCGCCTACCAGTCTTAAGCCTGATCAATGCATAAACCACTGCGCACCATAAATGACATGTTGATTTCTGCATATAAATTAATTATGACATTAAACCATGTTTTTTCGAAGTTTAATAACTTTGTTTTTCACATTTTGTTACATCATTTGTTCATGTCGTCTTGAATCAATGTGTTCAACTGAGTTCCAATAAAAAAAAATCATGATGGTGCAATATCGTCAAAAAATAACTTGGTTTTTCTTCCGCGAAGAACTGTTTTGTGATGTCGAATTTCGCAATTGTGTAATTTCAGCAGAAAGAACGTGTTGTTTCAGCAGAAAGAACATCATCATGTCGTTGTGTTACAACTTACATGTCGATACTTTTTTATTTAAATATCTTAATATTTTCATTCATCATTGATGATTGAGTAAAAAATATGAAATTAATATTATCTTCATTCCATCACATTAGCGGGTAGGGGTGTAGAAAATGTGCATGTCATTTTAATCTGAATCAGATGGTACTAAACACAAGTAAATATGGAGTTATTATATAATATAAATTAAATACTCTTTAAAAGTGACTGGTTGTTGCTACGAAATGACCTTATTTCGAGGTCACCGTCATGTCAAACCAATGACAATCTCAGTCTGACAATCATGCAAAACTCTTTGCCGTTTGTGTTACAACGTAAGCAATTTACTTATTTTACCCATAGTTTTTAATAACATACTTACTCTTTTATTTGCTAAACGTAACACTCTACATGTGAGAGATATCATGATTACAACAATTCAACCTTTTTTTTATTTAACTTTGGACGAAAATAATCTTCGAAACAGAAAATCATGTAAAGGGAATTAACTCTGTGGCCAGTACGACGTTTCGTTCCCAATAGAGGTTTGTTCTACGTCCACTAGGCCCCATTATTATTTTTAAATGTGCAGTCATTAATTTTGTTCATGCCTGTTACTGTATTTTCGACAGACGGGTGGGGGTGGGGTGGACTGTCCCAGGGTGGGTGGAGCAGAAGGGCCATAAACCCAAACTTTTCAGACGTTTGGACCAAATTATACTTTTTACAATACAGGTGTAATTAGGAATAGAAGTCCGTAGGAATATAGGTCCGACACAATGTAAAATGCTATATGACCTACATAGGCCTACATAACTTTATTGTGCTTTTTCTTACATTAACTCTAGGACTTGTAGATAATAACTAGTTTTATGAAGTAGACTATTTGTTTCATTCCGTAAAAATTAATTTTATTATTTAATCCATTTTGTTATGATATAAACGGACTTGCATTCCGGTAGAATTGCGTTCCTTTTACACCGGTATTATAATACATTTATAGATTACCCACTTTTACTTACCCCTATCCCCACTTTTTACCATGTTACGTGGATCCTGGGTGTTATGGCTTGTACACTCACAATATTGCGTCCATGAACAGAACCTAGGCCTACCCTTATGAAAAAATTTAATATAGGCCCTACATAAGTTTTTTTCGAAGGTCACCTTGTTTTAAACATAAGTATATAATATATTATAGGCTACGACTCTCCCGCAGAGATTGGTTTTCATCTTACCCAGGTTTGAAGCCAAACGAACAAGCCAACATTAATAGCAAACAATATTGAAGACTTCACAGACTAGGCTTTTTAAATAATGGTCACCGGGAAACGCGTGCGACAGATGCGTAGAAAAAGATCAGAAATTAACACCCGAGAAATGGCCAATTCGCCCGATAGTAGGCTAATAATTAAGGACAATAGAATTTTAAGCATTTCTAAAAGTATAATAATAATTAAGGAACCTCAATAAAATAGAAAGTCGACAACCCCTCCGACCCCACATAGCAGAGTTCATCATTTTATGAAAATCTGATTCGGTTCCATGTACTAGTATTTAAAATAAAATCTTCGAAGACTCAAATCAAGCTTGTTTTCTATTTACAGTTGCCTTATTCTTCCAACATCGTAAAGTTAATTCTCTCTTTAATATGGCGATCTACACCATAGAGCGAGTTTCTTATTTTGCTCACTATATATCACACACACACACACACTCTCAGTGATAGATATATATTATCATAGCCCTCAGTTCGTAGTAACTGGCCTCTGAACTATTAGGTGAAAATGCCAGGTGATATTTTCTAACTGTCATGGTTCGGGTTTGAACGCAAGATTGCTGTGAGATCATGTCTTCCAAAGAATATGACAACTTACAAAAGGACAAAGTCAGCGTTATCGGTTGGTATGTGCAGATACATGTGTATGTACATAATACTTGTATATATGTACTATCATTGTGTGGGTGCTGTTTACCCTGACTTGGCTAATCTTCAACTAGATAACACATTTCATTACACATTGAACTCATTTAAATATCCACACGGTGACACCATACATGTTACTTCAAGTCATAGGCATAGGATTCTATGTACATTATTATCAGTGTTTATATCAGTAGCAGATTTAAGAGGGAAGCACCCAGGTTTTCCTGGCATCGATACGTTTATCTTCATTATTTTTATAAGTTGACTAAGTACTAGTAGTTTGACCGATAAACATTGATTACTAGTAATATGCATAATTATTATTGGTATACATGTACTGATTCTTCTTTTCATTTTGCATATTAATTAATGTTTAAAAGACAAACTACTAGTAGTTGTAACTAATAAGTTTAATAGTTGATAGTAAGATTTAGTGCAAGATTCTTAAAGGCACACACCTGGGTTTTTAGACGGATGCCACCCTACGTGCGAATCTCATGCTATTTGTAACATATTTATGGTTAATAGAGCATTTTTATTTATTAAAGTTAACATTTACTTACATTTATTACGTACAATGGCAATATAATGTATATCCAATGCATTTGTGGTAGCTTATAATTATAGTCCTCATCACAACAATTGTAGCATGTTTTTAGTAGATAACTTTAGTTTCATTTAACGTAGAGAAAAAAGGTAAACATTTTTGAAAATACAATGATGTCGACACGATAGGCTACAACGCCAGCCGCTTCAAATGATTTTTTTTTAGCAGAATAGCATGTTTTCATTTGTTTTCTTTTAAAAAATACCGTTATACATCATTGCTATTTTGTGTAAATGGAGTTCGTTGTTTAGATGACAGTTCGGTTGCCTACGATAATTTAGTATGACAAATTATTTTAGACAAAAGTACACCTTAAGCTACTATAACAAGTTGGATAATTATATAGTTTGATATTGTAAGAAATACGATATTAGAAATGTTCTATAATCTAGAAACATGTTACAAATAGCATTAGATTCTTTAGTACGATGGCATCCATCTTCAAACTCGGAATTGTGCCTTTAATTTCTTCATTCTTGCTTATTGTATACAGTATACTTTTCTCCCCTTCCACCAGCGGGTACATAGGCAGCAGTTGGGTGATCAGATACACAAGACAGGGCTATCATGTGTATGTCTATGACATCAGTCGTGACAACCTGGACACGTCACTAGACTGGATCCAGTCTGAACTACGTACGACAGAGGGAACCGAACGTGCAGGGAAGGAGAGTGTGAGTGCTGATGAGCAGTTTCAAAGAATCACTGTCTGTAGCAGTGTGGAACAATGTGTGCACAATTCCAAGTTGGTACACGTAAGACCTTTTTTTCTTTCCTTTTACGTCTTTTAGTCTTTGTCCTCACTAGGTATCTGCGACGTTTCTATTGGCGTAATAGCTAATTAGTGTAGTTATTTATAATACTGACAATACTATGTTATAAGGCAAACCAATGAGTCAGAATACCCTAACCTTTTGCGAATATGTTCACCGCTTTGGCTGTGAATCGCATTAAAGTGCTTATCAGCTCGATTTTGTCATAATGCCCTTTAACTCTGCCTTGGGTAGAGATACACTATTGACCACAATACTGGTATTAACGTTTAGAATAATTATAGATAATTTAACTGAAAAAAGATATGCGCATAAATTGTTTTTGAATGGGGCAATGGAGCGAAACTATGCACACGGATCTGTGTGCGTGATATTAACGATATTGTTAACGATGATGATGAGATTGATGACTGTGATTCTATTGTTGATTATAATGATGATTATGACAATTACTGGTATGGTATTTTCCAGGAATGTATACCGGAAGTCCTCGAACAGAAACGCAAGTTGCTGGAGGAAGTTGACCGTCATGTAGAGGAAGAAACCATCATTGTAACCCACGCCTCGGCATTGTTGCCTTCGTTGATGTCAGAAAACCTCACCCATAGACAGAACTTCGTCGTTGTTCATCCGGTATATTTCTTATGTAGTGTTATACAACTAAACTAGTTCTCATTATGGTGTATACCGTTTAGAAATTGCATACAGAACTGAAAACCAATATCTGAAACTCCCGTTCACAAAGCGGTATCAAGTAAAACAAAAAGGCAAATCTATATATTATTTTATTGCTGGGTGTTGATTGTTCGGACACATGCATTGTTGTAGATATGACGCATCATTGACATATATGTTGTCAGGTGCAATACATTACTTTAACCTGTTTTACGTGTATGTCCTTTCGATGAAGACAGTGGACAAACTATATGGCTGTGCTTACGATGGGTGCCACCAGAGAAGCAGGATACGCTTGTCTTCCGCGAACACTTGGTATCATCACTGCTTTGGTTGTAATTCGTTGGTGTATGCCATCTCGACATTGTCCGATTGTCCCTTCGACTCTTCTTTATACAGAGATACGCATTTGGTCATGTCAGTGTTTTGTCGTTTGGATTGTAGAAACCATTAGTGTTCAGAAGAAACAATTTTCGCGTTTGTTTCAGCTTCCACCGTTCTCGTTCGTAAGGAGTGCAGAAGTGGTACCTTCCCCGTGGACTGATGCGAGTACAGTAGAAAGGTTGACGAAGATCCTAGAAGACTTGGGTGTGACTCCTATTGTGTTACTCAAGGAAATAGACGGATATGTCATAAACAGGGCTGAGAATAGTCTGATGGCCGAGTGTTACAACCTTGTTAAGGTTTGTTCTACACATTCGTCATGCTGTTACTTTGTCGTTATTGGTGAATCATGTATAAACGTTATATCATAGTAATAGTTATCAATAACAGTTACTATCATGACTGCACTAAAAGGCGTTCTTCCTACATTCTGAATATTAATTTGGACATACATTTGGATGTACATTGAACATAAAAATATGTCTATGGGGCCATTCCCATGCAACAAAAGGTTTTTAAAAAAGATATAAAACAAAATTAAGTAGGTAGTGGTGTCATCCCCATGAACACTTGTAAACAAGATTGTATATAGATGCTGGCTACTCATTTGAAAATGTACATGAAATGAAAAATGGGTTTTATTGGGTTTTTTAACGAGACTAGTCATAACATTTTGACCAATACTTGATGTGTGATCTCTCCATAAGCAATTTCCAATAATTAAACGTCAACCGTTCTGAATATGTCATAACATGAGCACCAACAAGTATATTTGTAACTGCTAGTCTAAATCTTCCATTGTTTAAACAACATCATAAAACATTTTCATATCGGATTATTTTGACTTGTGAATATGTAATTGTCGAGTTTATTATATCGCATAAAATTCTCGCCCTGCAAATGGTAACAATTGACAAGGGTTCATATTAGGACTCTCAACACTCACAAATACGTAATAGAAAGGTAATATTTTGGCATTTGTTTGTTTTCAATTTAAAAATAATTCTAAAAGTGCATTACACCCTAATCAAGCACTTGCAGTGAAAACCTCTCGAAAAGCTGAAACAGACTTTATCTGATCCCGGTAGATATATCGAATAGGCATACATCTGTCACTTTTCAATACTTCTGTACAGTAGTGGGTCTTTGTAACAGTATTACTGCAAGATGAAATAAACACAATAGCTGTATCTTTCTAACAAAGATATACTCATGTACATAAAAGTAGATTTAATTATACAAACTATTGCAACATCTTTCTGGAAGCACACGCGTAACAAAAATCCGAGAATTAAGTAACCGGAAGCTGCTTTCCACAAAGACCGCGATGACCACTTGACTGGTTTAAACAGGTTCAATGATTGTTCTTACATCAGATTCACAAAACAAAAATAAAGATCCTTCCAATAGTCAATTTTCCTTTTATGTTCAGCAAAATACCATCTACTCCTGCATATGTTATTTACATATCACAACTTCCTTATATACTGATTTTAACATACGCCATGTCCTTCTGTCTCATAAGTTGTTTCCTCAAGGGTATAGCCTCCATCAACTAGTAAAAACATTCAAATCGTTTTATGACAGACATTCAGACGAATCATTGACACAAATGATTGTCTGATGCAATATCTTACTCTGTCCTTTTTCTATTTTTTATCGTTGTCAGGAAGACAACAGACAAACACTATGGCTGTACTTCCGACGAGTGCCATCCGTAAGACAAGATACACTCACTTTTCGCGAACACCTGTATAAGACAGAGTCGAAGGGATATTGCGACAAAGTAGAGATGGCATATATATACTCGCGAACAAAAGCAAAAGCCATGTTCCCGAAAGTTGAGCGTATCCTGGTCCTAGGTGATATCCGTCGTAAGCACAGCCGCCATATTGTTTGTCCCCTGTCTCCAGCGAAACGATACAAAGCCGAAAACAGGTCAAAATAAGGTATTGCATCGGCCATCAGCTGTGTCAATGATGCATCATATCGTCGAGTAGCCTCTGAATGTCTACCATAGAACGTTTTGAAAGTTTTCACCAGTCCATGGACGGCATAACCCTGAGGGAACAACGTCTGAGACAGAATGACATGGCGTTGCTTAAAATAAAAATGTCCTAACGTACATGTATATAAAAGGGAACATGACTATTGGAAAGTTTAAGTTATCTCTTTTACCGTACAGCTGTGTGTAGAGGCCTGTTTGATATTGAATCTCTATGCAAATGCAATTCGTGATGTGTTTTCTTTCCGTTTGTCACAGGGAGGATACTGCGACGTTGTCGATATTGACACTGCCATGGAAGAAGGACTGGGTCTCTGGTACCCTTTTCTTGGAATATTTGCATCAGACCATCTGAACGCAAATGGTAGGCGAAATGTTGTTAATTAGCTTTAATATTAACATACACACTTTAATACTTTAAACATCGTCCCTGACATCAAATGATGTACCCTGGGGTGGAATAGCCCCATGCCTCACCAGTAAATCATCATGGAGTCTTATAATCTTACGTCCAGTCAGTTGTGTAATTTATACCAACTACGTGCATTTGGCTAATCAACAAGCTATTGTTTTTGTTTTACATCTTGCATAATAAGACAGAGTATTAACAGTAATAGGGAGCAGGCCGTAACGTAATGCAAGAGCGTACGCCTGTGGTTCGATGAGTCAAATGATCAATCCGGCTCAGGGAAACAGTTGGGTGATCAACAACTGGTCCATAAAAAGCTGTGGTGTGTGCTATTCTGTCTGTGGGAAAGTGCTCATAAATGATTCGTTGCTGTCGTTCGAAGAAGAATAGCCCATGGGACCAAGTGTAGATAACACGTATGTTTAACAACCAATAATCGCTTATTAATATCCAATGTGTTCCAGTGGTGTAGTTAGACAAACAAACTTTGTCTTTAAAATATTAATTAATTTACGCTATGTAATAGTACACGCATAATAGAGAGGTAGATTTCTGTTTAGAAATGCCATACTGGGTATTTCAAATCCTTTGTCTTAAAGGCCCACTCCCGAGTTTTAAGACGGATGCCATCGAACGTGTGCATCTAATACTTTGTAACATATTTCTGGCTATAAATAGGGAATTTTTATTTATTTAAATTTAATCAGATTTTATTGCTTGCAAAGTTGCAATATCATTAATGTATATCCAATGAATTTGTAGTAGTTTAATATCGTCCTTAGATGTCTGCCTAAAATAATTTAGTACGATACAAATTATTATTTTAATTTAGTACGGTACAAATTATTTTAGATAAAAATATATTGAGCTACAGTACTATAACAATTTGGATGACCAGACTCCAGAGACACACAGGATCACATAATTATATTGAAATTGTCAGCAAAAAGGTGTAAGTAAATATAAACTTTATGCTAAAAAAGTTCTATGTTGGGCATAAATAGCATTAGATGCGCACGTGTGTGCCTTTAATAAAGTTGATCAAAATATTATTGTCAGCTATAGTATTATAAATATGATCAAATGATAGCAAGCTGCCGCAGTAATATCAATAATATGATTCATTTTCTTGCAGCTAAAAATAAGAAACCATCCTATTGCTTGAACCTTCAGTGATTACATGTATACTCCTATTTTTGTCTCATGCAGGATACGTCGATCTATGCAATAGATATGCGGATGTGATCTATGGAGTTCAAAAATCATTGTTACCACCTGTACGAATGGAAGGCGCTGCTCTGAAAGCGATCCATGATGACTTGTGTGAGATCATTCCGCTACAGACGATTGACAAGAAGCGGTCATTCCGCACCAAGGCACTATTTGCCGTACATAAGTTGGCGAACGACTTGGATGCAGAAGATCCATGAATAAATTAATAGCTCGTTGCTAAGCAACAATTGACGTAAACATTGTTTTTGTACAATTGTTACAACTTCCTTGTACTAAATCATCATTAATTAGAAAGCAAACATTATTGCTTTTAAAGACATAATACCCCAGTAATATATCGTAAATTTGGTACAAAATCAATAGTTCTTTTTAAAAAACTCAAAAGTATGGTAGGTTGTGAACATCATCAATATCGTTGCTAGGGCTGAGCAGTGTCGTACCCAGCCTTGCATTTGAAGTAGAGTTTGGGAGGGGTCTATGACTAAATATCTACAGAAAATGTCAACTAATCTTAAATGACATCAAAATGTACCTTTGTTTTCGGATCAATCATGTGGAGTATTGAAAGGCAATTCGGACGCCATCGATCGCAATCTAAATAAAACGACAAAACATAGATATAGCCGATTGAATCCCTCCAGGTTTGAGAAAAAGTACATGTACATGTATGTCGTTTTCGTGTTGGACAAAAACATGTTTATATTTATACTCTGTTCATTCAGATTCCAAGTAAGTCTTTTGTAGATTACATTAGTTTGTTTCATCGTAGGGTGGGAAGGGAAGCACACTTGCCCATAACAAAAATATTTATTTATTTTATCTGTGAATTTAGAATTACATCTTGAATTGTTTTTTAAAAGAGGGATAAAAGCTATTTTTTGATATTTTTATTCTTATTTATCTTTTACTTTTTATCCCCATGGGTAATAATTGTGTTCCATTTTTAGCCGGTTTGTTTCTATATACGTATGTACCAGAATTTCTAACTAATCGAAAAAACAGGATCAAACCAAGAAATTCAATTTCCCTGTCCGCTATAATGATGATCTTATATCGTTCAATAAGACTACCTTCCATTGATTTACCTACCAGAGTTAGAAAAAGAGTAGAACATCTGTTTCGTACCTTTGCATAGAGATTGAAAACGACACCGGCCTCTACATAACACTGTATGATAATAATTATAGATGACTTCAGCTATCCAATATTCCATCTGCTGCGGCCTCCGTGGTGTAGTGGTTAACGACACGGACTACAGGCTTAATGGGTAGGTGTAATGCCATTCATACCGACCAGTGTCCACAACTGGTTTAACAAAGGCCGTGGTATGTTCTAACCTGTCTGTGGGAAAGTGCATATGAA
>JAULBR010106946.1:0-10600 GCA_032355825.1 Melanodrymia aurantiaca | reverse complement strand
GTTATTGGACGTCAGACGCATGGTTATATTGACACATTGTCACAGAGGAAACCCGCTGCCGCCACATAGGCTACTCTCCCACGAATGACAGCAACGGATCCTTTATGTGCACTTTCCCATAGACAGGATAGCACACACACCACGGAATTTGATAAAGCAGTCGTGGATCACTGGCTGGAACTAACACGCCACGGATGTGGTCGTACGGTGACATTCGTCTTAGAACTCGGGAGAGTGCCGCCTTTAATAGCCTCTTTTATTTATTACTTTATTACCAGTAACAAATTATTGCTCATAAAATGCACAATGCCTATAGTTTTAAGATGAATGCCACCGTGCTGACACAGATAATGAATGCTATTTGTATTGAAACTTTGCGAGTTATAATTTTATTATAATATTAATTCTAATTTTGTAAGTTGGTTTTGAAATGTCTCTTACTAGATGCTTCACTAGACCCCCTAAATGTATTTTCTGGATCCGCCACTGAGCTTCATATCCAGACGCTCCAGCTGCAGACATATCGTTTTGCGACTCCATTTGCAATGTTAGAAGTAATCCTCTATTGATCAGTTAACGAAATCGTCTTCAATATTGCTGGGAAGTAGGCTAATTCTATTCTCTGGAACATTCGCGTAACACGAGGTTAAACTTTATATTATACATGTTCGCAAACGTTATGGAGACACATCGAAAGTACATTGTCGAATACAATGAATTGTTGAATTCAACAATGTATGCTTGTGAAATCCGCTTTGTCGAACCCACGAGGAAGTTGTACGGTGAAGCCATACTTGTGGTTAACTTGTGAATTATTTAGCAAAGTGTACTTTGCTTGATTATAAAATTATGGATTGTTCGGCATACTCGATAACAGCGAACAAGATACTTTCTCAGTGCCTTTGGATAAATGGAGTTAATAAACAACGTATTAGCTCAGGGGAACACTATTTGGCTTCCTTGGCAGGCTTTCTACAAATACCAAAGGACACAGCGGATACAGGAGAATGGTCAAAGAACATCGTACAACTAAGCGAAATATTCATGTATAGAAAACAAAGATGAAAAGTGTCATAATCAATATTATTGTTTTCGTCAATTATGTCCGTAATAATTATATGGTTGTAGACGCACTTTAAGCGTATGTACAAAATATGAAATCAGAACAATCGACTTTATAATATTTCTCAGGTTGAGTTTCTTCAAATTCCATATATTCGTACATACATAGGTCATAGACATGGAAGTTCAGTGTGGGGGAGGGGTGAGGGAGGAAGCAAATGGACAAACGCAAAATATTCCGTTTATTCACTGAAACAATAAAATACGAAATCTGTTTTGCCTTTACAGAATGCTAAATTTGTAGCAGACGGACGCGCGCGTTGCGTGTGTGTGTGTGTGTGTGTGTGTGTGTGTGCGCGCGCGCGTGTGTGTGTATGGTTAGTGTGCGTGCATGCGTGTGCTGGGAAGCGACTCACACGTCTACGCTTATCGAAAGCAATCTCATCTTTTAATGCCCGTCACTATATTTCCAATTAATTATAAACAGTAATTTAACATTTGAGAGTGAAACCAGCAACACATTAGTATTTCAATAGTAAATATAATAATATATTATTCGTATTCTCGTGTAATCTAGGTCGAACACAATACACTCAGCCTGTTGGGACGTTTGTATCCACCGCGTGACGACCTCCATTATAGTACCATTACATAGTTTTGACGGATGAGCCCTTTACAATATAAACGTAGCAATGGATGATGCATCATTGAAAATGTGTCTTGGTACTTGGCAGCGGATCGTGCCCATGGGGTTGGTTTTTTGAACGCTGAAAAACGGTTAGACCAAATGGCAATGATTGAGTTTAAACGCCCGTATGAAAAAGCATACATCATAACCAGTGATTCACGTCACTTCAAGACAAGCATATCGTTCTATTACATTTTTTTGTTTTAATTTGTTTCGCCATACATTTTGCATATTGATATATCTTCCTCTTTAATGAATAAGATAAAATAACGTTTCTTTAACTACACCACCGGAACACATTGATATTAATCAGCGGTTATTGAATGTCAATCGCACGGTTATATCGACACTTGGTCATAGATGAAACCCACTGCCGCCACATAGACTACCCTTACCGAATAACAGCAAGGGATCCTTTATGTTCTCTTTCCCAGAGAGATTTCCCAGTCGTGGATCACCAGTGAAATAACCCAACGACCCGTCGAGCCTCAGGCGGACGCATTTGGACTGCGCTACATCCTTCCTTCTCCGTTATGTCTTCAACTGTTTACTTACGAATCTTTCAGGTGCACATATAGTCAATAACTAGCAGATATATAGGGTCGTTGTTACTCATATCATATTGACATAGACATATTGATCAGAGGCAGGCAGCTCGTTAGATAGCGTGTTCCACCAAACAGAGTATTGACATTACATACATTCTTACACATTGCTGTTATTCATTGCTAAATGATGACTCGCAATTCACTGTCAAGTACTTGTATTATTATGAAACTTTTTCTAAGATTTGTTGGACGTTATTATAATAGCGGATAGTTCTGTCATTACGATTGCTAGTAGAACGCACTGTAGTACTGTATAGACTATCTGGTTTAAAGGGACATAGTTTTAAGATGAATGCCACAGTATTTGCACATGCAGAATGCTAAATTGTAACATATTTCTGGCTAATGGTTTATTTTGTTATTATTAAAATTAATATTTACTTATATTTTATTCCTTTCAATATCTATATAATGTATATCCAATGCGTTTGTAGTAGCTTAATGTGGTCCTTAACCTTTTGTCTGGCACGTGACAAATGATTTTAGGCAAAAGTACCCACTGAGGATCGATCCGTCGACCTACTTAAACTCAGGCGGACGACCTCAGGCTGAGCTACGTTCCGCTCTCCGGCTAACAGTCTTTTTAAAATTACAATTACTTACATTTTTCTTTTTAGAATATCAAAATCTGTATATCTAATGCGTGTGTGTTACTTTAATAACAGTTTTAAAAATGGTAGAGTGCCAACGATCATATTATGGTCGTTGGCACTCTACCATTTTAAAAACTGTATATATTAGAAAATATTTTCAAAATATCTGTATATATTATTCTAAAATATGCACCTGGTTGGTAAAAAGCACTAGGGTTCAGCAATGAGTTTTACTCATACTGCTTAGTATTCAGAATACATTGCAATCTGAAAAATGTTGCAAGTATATTAACATGAACGATATAAACGGCACAACAATAATACATTATGTCATAAAGACAAAATAGTGTACATTCCTTGCCATGTCCGAACGTTGATTAACATTACCAACGATTCGATTAAGAATAGTTTCACATTAATAGACTGAAATTGCTGTTTAGAGATCATGGTATAGAATTATCATGATCACGATCAGACGGGCTACAAGTTGGTAAATTGCGTTTGGTAGTGTGCACATCGCATAATTACTGCGTCCAGTGTCAAGCAAGTCAACTTGAACAAAAGACTCGTTCTAATCGACAGCTGTTCGTACATGTTTAGGAATTCCACTTTTCAGTAATCACTTGGCTGTACAGATCGAACAAGACTAGCAATCAGCTTAAGGCGACTAATAGTTTCACTACCGGTATGTTCTTCTGTGTAGAATTAATGAAAATAGCACTTATCATACGAACATTAGGCTATAAGGGCATGTTCATATCTTGTCTGTGTTGAATTATAAAATTGTCTTAAACGCACACTCCCGAGCTTTAAGATAGATGCCACCATATGCGTCCATCTAGTGCTATTTTTAATAGCATTTATTAGGAGGTGAGGCATGTAACTAATGGAGCATTTTTATAATTTATACTTAACGTATACTTACATGTTATTACTTACCATATACATATAGTGTACGTCCAATGAGATAGAGAGCGAGAGAGAGAGAGAGAAAGAGGGAAGCATAGACAGAGGGGGGGGGGAAGAGAGCGTGACAGAGAGGGGGTGGGGGTAGGGAGAGAGCTTCTGTATAACTATGTCTGGATGCCGTGTATTGTATGCCTTTTATTAAGAATAAAATAGTTGTAACTGTTTAATCAAACGTTTATAGTACTATACTAGTTTAGGCAGAATACAAATCGTAATTTTGTCCCAAGCAACCAAAAGATCCATCATCACTGTACTCACAATAAATTAATAACAGGATACTGCAGTAGATCTACAATATGCTTCCGTAATAATTTTAAAATAAACCACCAACTTTATCTCTTATTTTCGATAGCAAAATTTTTATTTTTATATGCCTCCGTCATGAATACCGCGCGACTGATCTTCAAAGGCCTTAACATCCATAAACATGATGGCTCAGTGTTTTATGTGATGTGGAACAAACCAATATATTTATATAGTCGACGTATTACGACGTATTACGTTGTCTTCTCGCCAGATCATTGATCTCCTCAGATCTAGATGGACAGACGTATTAAAGAAAATATTTTCGACAGTTTATACGATCTCTTGGTCGTGTCGAATGCATCAAGACCACAATAGGGTCGTACGTACACATGCAATTAAACGGCCGTGAACACGACACTGAAGCGCTTTATGACATCTATAATTAAAGTAATTTGCCACAAGCATGAACCACCATATCACCAATCATTGCAAATAATCAGTTGTCGCCAATTACATGCATATGTTAAGCCTGTTTAATCATGAGAAAGGTCAAGAATATACCTTCAGTTCTATCGGGAAAAACATAATCCTTTGCGGTGACTGAAAAAAGAACCAGAAAAGAATCTGCAGAAAAGACATGCCAGAAGCAGGCATAATTTTATGATGAAAAGACAAGAAAGATGTTCTATTTTATGTCTTGCTTTTAGAAATTAATTTTGCTCTCGTTAAAGGCAGACTCTCGAGTTTAAAGACGGGTGCCACCGTACGTGCACATTTAATGCTATTTGAAGCATATTTATGGCTAATGATGCAATTTATTTGTCAAAGTTATCATTTACTTACATTTTACCAGAAAAAAGTGCTCTCACTAAATTTAGATGTGAAGTTGCCCCACTAAAAGTTGAAACCGATCGATATAATAATACACTATTAATGGCTAATGATGCATTTCATTTGTCAAAGTTAACGTTTACTTACATCTTACCAGATACCACAGAAGTGCTCTCGCTAAATTTAGATTTGGAGCTGTCAAACTAAAAGTTGAAACCGGTCGATGTAATAATACATCATTGGCAGCAAGGGCGTGTTTTAACTGTCTTAATCACATTGAAGACGAGGTTCATGTATTACTAGACTGCCTTATATTTTGATTTAACGTTAGAAGTACTCACGCATTGTACAACCTTACTTTTTAATTATGATGAATGCACCGACACCCAGAAAGTGTGCATGTTTTATCTTGTCCTGTCCCGATATACATAGTTTAGCTGCCAAAACCTGCCGTAGTATTCTTAAACGCAGAAAATCCCTTTTATTTATTAGGAGGTGAGGCATGTAACTATATATCGTACTGTTTTATCTGTGCTGATTTTCTTTTAAGTGTGTAATTGTTGTTTTGTTTAGCTGTTTTTATCGACTAGTAGAGTCACAGTGGCTCATTACTATTTTTATTATCTATAGCAATAATTTTATCTCTGTTATATTTTATTTTCGTTGTAATGAGGAGAGGCTTTAATAAACTCTCTATCTATCTGTCGGTCTTTTATTACTTACAACATCAATATACTAGTAATAGTATGTCTATCGATCCAATGCCTATACAATAATTTAGTATACGATACAAATTATTTCAGACAAATGTATACACAATAAGCTACTATAGCAATTTAGATGAACAGAAACACACAGGATACCGGGGTATACAATATTATATTATTGATATTGTAAATAATAATTTTAATCATTACATATAGTAAAGATACCCACGTACGGTGCCACCCAATCTTAAAACTCGGGACTCTATATACCTTTAAGTATTTGTGTGATTCATTTATTTGCAGTAACTGTTGTATACCACAATACATTATTAAAATAGCGAAATATGGCACTTGTAACTATGAGACTGTCCCTTTAAGTCCAGATGCCACCGCTGTTATTTTAACATCATAATTTTATTCTGTTGTGGATCATACCGATATTCATTTATTTTTCTACGCCGTTCTACACTAATTTCAGTCATCGTTTTAAAACCTGAAAATTATTTGCTCGTATTTTGCGACTGATAATGTATATTAGTATTTGGTAAATTTTGGTTAGTGAGAAGTATTTTTAAACGATTTGATTTCCAAATTTTAGCTTACACCTTCCTTTAATTTTTCACGAAGAAAATGAAACATAGGGCTATCAATAAATTATGGTTTGGTTTGAGATTTCACTGCAAATAACTTTTTTTTCCAAATAGTGGCGTATCCATTGCATGTGATTTGAAGATAATTATGATTAAAAAAAAACACCCAATAATTCGTAAATTCGAACCATCCCGTTGTTAGTTTTGCATTAAGCCAAACGTCATCCAGAATCCAAAATGTTAAACTTGTGACGTGTGTATGCAGAGTATCGACACCATCATGTATGCATATTAACATAAAACACAGCTGTAAAATAATAAAACAAGAATTAATATCACAATCAAATCAAGTTATTGTAAAAGCGATTTAATATCACAATAATAGCAAGTTATTAACGGAAGAAAATGTGAAAATAGTAACTGTTGTATTATCAGCACTTGCTACATTTGTTATCGGAGTTATCGTCCCGTGATTAATTTTCTTTAATTCAGAAGTAGTCAGATATCGGTGAGAAAATTCGAAGGGTAGAAGTAATTTATGGTGCATGTTTAAGCAACTATTACTTAGATATCACGTATTTTCATATCGTCGCATAAAGTCTATTCTTGCCCACTGGACTGAACTATCCAGATTTTAACAGGTGCTAATCAATCAACCATTTGACACATGCTTACATCCACTGAAGGTTGAAGCACGTCTGTCTTGGGCATATCTTCCAAGATCCCGGATGGATGTGTCCAAGACAGTGGGGTTGGTGGGGGTAATATGACTATGGAGTTTAGTATTTAGTAATACATTAATAGTAGTATTATTATTATTAATAATAATAGTAATAAATAAATTTGATTGCGTCAGGCCTAAATATGAAGTAAATTAGTAGCAAATAGATCGGGCAGCCAAAACTAAAAGGAATATGTTTGGACTCGGTTCCAGTCCTTAAGCCCTAGGTTGCTATTTCAGCACCAGTAAGTTCAGAAACAGGTGCTAGATAAACCTTTCCAGACCCACGGGTCTAGACAATTTTTACGTGCGCCAGTGACGGGTTGTTGATACGCATCACCGATGTTTATGATTTTCTTGTAATATTTATTAGCAAAGTTTCCAATTCATGTTATATTATTTTTCACATTTAATATTTTAGCAAATGCACATTTTCACATTTATATCTTAAGGTTTACGTCTTTTTATCTTAGGGATTATATTTTTGCGCGTGCTATTAATGGGGATAGTAGGCGCCATGTTTACAAATGGGTCACAAAACTTTTGTGTACAATCGTGTTGCTGTTGTAGTTAAATTAGCAGGAAAAAGAATCAAGCACCTTTTGTTCGGAATAGATAAGGCAATTCCAACCGGAGGGAGAAAATGTGTTTGTAAAGGACTCGCTAAAGCTCGGCCTTCACCTAAAACAGTTTCTCCCTTGGGTTGGAATTGCCTTATCTATAGGTGCTAGATTCTATTAATCCGTCTGGTTAATATCATGACTTTTGCATTAAGCTCAAATAAATATGATTGTTCATAAATTTTATCTACAGCCAACTGCTAATGGAATGATCGGGGATGTCATCACCTGAGAATAATTTCTTCCAAAACAACATCAAGGTGTGTGTGTGTGTGTGTGTGCTCGTGCGCGCGCGCGCGCGCGTGTGTGTGTGTGTGTGTGTGTGTGTGTGTACGTGTATTCTATACATGCAAGAAGGAGGTGGGTTAACCCCCAATACGGTCGTGCTGGATTCACGCTAAATCACAACTCTTTCTGCCTCTTCTCGAGTTGACTGGTTACCATTGTACCCGTTGTATGCTAAAATTAATTATTTAATTACGCCAAATTTACTAATCTAGTTTTTGACTGCAGGTTAAATAGTTTAGGACGACAGATTCTTTCATCACAATGTTTTGTTTCCATCAACAAGTTTACAATAACTAAATGTTTGTTATAATTATGCTTATATTGTACTACGTGTGTTAAATTCAATACTTACATGTAAAAGCATGCAGGGACATACATGTATGTACCATTAACTGCTTGTGAAGAGGTGCACGTCTGCGGCTTTAAACTGTATGGTAGCGAAGTAAGTTTCCCGCTAACTAGATAGGTGGAACACATTTGATTTGAAACATAATTTATTGTTTTATAAAAACAAATGGATTAGGCACAAGTTTTTCAACTTACTAGGCCTTCTCCATAATACATAATAGATATTCCGCCTCATTTATGGGTAACATAACATTACTTCGTATTTTAACAATGATTGGTTTTGAACTGTGAAGTGCCATTCGAATCGCTGTAGTAGGTTCGAATCTCACTAGTGTACATAGTTGTTATTTTCATTTATATTTAAAACGTATATAAATTAAACGTGGAAAACTGTATAAAATTGTACAAAGCAAACACGTTGCATACTTACTTGATAAAAATAATAAGTCCAAGTTTTGGTAAATCATCGTTAATTTCATGCCATGATTCCTGCACTAGGCTGATCTGTCGCGGAGTCAAGTAGACGCTAAGATCTTTTTCGTTTGTGTCAAGACATGAAATTGATGGTGCTGTCCCCATGCTGTGTTCCTACTGTGCAGATCACCACTATACAGCGATTCCAAGTCCCATGTTGCCAACGTCTTGTTGTTTGTGAAGTTGATCGGAAATATCCCAATTGTCACTCATCATTGGCTGAAGACCCAGATATTCTTACTGATTGCCGCGTGGTCGTGTGCTGCTTCTATTAGGTTTACCGAGCACCACGTGATCGGCAGATATACGGCGATGATCACATGGCGATAAACATTCCAACCAACCAAATTAATTTGAATATAGTCCCGAATCTCAGGGTTGCAGAATTAGACAGGATCGAATAATGCTTTTGCTGGCAATTTAATAACGCTCAGTTATCGTCGCTAATCTGGCGCCACAAACTATATTGATGGACGCTTACATTTCCTATTTTCATTACACCACTATTTGAATGTCTCAATGTGCAGAAGGTTACTAGACCACAATATTATAAGAAATGAATGTTGTTCTCTTAAAATAAATACATGACCACGCGTGATCAAAAGTGGATATAAGTCAGTTATAGCTACACTTACTGTTTTCTCTCTCCCCGAACAGTCCCACATGGGGTGTCTCGTTTATTCACAAAACCTACTTACTGATAATAAGTGGACCATCATTGAAATGAGATGGAAAATATACAATAATGAATGAAGTGCGTACGTGCGTGATAATGATAGTAATAATGAATAATGAAATGAAAATATTCAGTCGACTATGCACATGCCAAGTTAAGCCGCACATACTCTGTGTAACGGTGAATATACTATAGTTTTGGTCGTGAGAGTCTTCACTCGGAGGTCATACGACCAAAACTATAGGATATTGATTGATACACGTCGTGACGTGTGGATATAAATATTACTCATCAGTGCATATAATACAGGTATTATATAACAAGTGCAATACAAATAATTCATAGCAAAATTACAATTACATTTATTTAATTAAACAATCTTGAAAAACACCGACAGACGAAACTCTTATTGTGTTGTGTTGTGAAGAATGTATAGCGTATAAACATTATCATGTCGACCTCTGCACTGTTGGTCGGCGTGTGGTCACAGGCGGCCTTATTTGCTATTGACAAGCAATCATCGTCAAAACAGAAATGGCTATTACGGACATCCAATGCATTTATCTGCTATATTTAATGAAGGTATCGCAGTGTCATCTACAGTATTAATCTATAGACGTTTTAAAGGCAATCAATATTTCGAACTTCGCAGATGGAACATCTTTAATCACGTTTATAATCAATTAATTATTCACTGCTGAATAAATTGCATTTAGGTCCAGTGTGTGGATTCTAGTTCAATCTGGTTTTCACGAAGATAAGAATGGCATAGTGCTATAATTATGTTTATGGTTAATGAGGGAAAATGCTCAATGTTGCCTAAAAGTAAAAAGTCACACACGGTTTATGTTTAGCATTAGAGTTTGTGACTTTTTCTGTGACTTTTTCTGTGACTTTTTTTACAGTGACCTTTGCCTAGAAAAAGAATGTTGTCTTCAGCTGATGTGATCAAACAATTAATAGAATACATGTGAAATCCATCAGGTAGGTCAAGTGGTGAAGTGCCAGGCTCTAACTTACCTGCTTAAGGAAAAGACAACATATAAACATAAAGGCAGGCTGCTATGGACGACTGAAGAAGATTGAGCAGAAGTCGATCCCGACCAGGGGCCTGTTCCACAAACAATTTACGACTAGTTGTGGACGTAAACGTAAATATGTGACAAAAAGTGTTTCCCA
>JAULBR010106935.1:0-10603 GCA_032355825.1 Melanodrymia aurantiaca | reverse complement strand
CGTCGTCTCAATCTCAGCGCCCTCTACAACATCCTTCGGATGGATGAAGGCGTTAAACCACATTACCCGTTACCCATTCGGTAAGAATAGCCTATGTGGCGGCAGCGGGTTTTCTCTGTGACCAAGTGTCAATAGAATCGTGCGTTTGACATAAAAAAAAACCGCTGGTTAGTAATCAATGCGTTCCAGTGGTGTCGTTAATATTCTATTAATATTCAGTACTTTGCGCTTGTCTATATAAGGAATGCAAGTCCGAGGCAAAACTTCATAATTATTATTTCGCTTCATACCGTCACAACATTAGATGGTGGTCGGAAGAGCAGAAGTTCGAAAGTTTTTCCAAATAATAAAATGAGACTTTAGTGAATGAAGCAAATATAGTCTGATCCATGAAAAAAACAAGATATTGCCTACAAGTTGTAGCGTAATATAAGGAAACAATCCATAAACGTACGCATGTCTGCGTGGTTACTACTAAGATTAAACTGTTTCTACGTACATGCCGCATGCCCAGTGGCAGTATACACGATTCCTGACCTCGGTCTATACGGCTTTGTATTCATTTTACATATAGGCCGTGTTCAACTTTCACTACAGCATATCGGAAAAGCCTGACAGGTTACTCGATAGTTGAAATGTATTTAATGATCACGGGTAACTTGTTCACTCGAGTAACTTGTAACTAAAGTTTGTAACTTGGGTAACTTATGTAACCCGTGAACTACGTAACTCTTGAAATTATGTAACTCGCGTAACTTATAATATGAACAGTTCAACACGTGTAAATTATGTAACCCGGTTAACTTATGTAAACCGGGTAACTTATGTAACCCGGTTAACTTATGTAAACCGGGTAACTTATGTAAACCGGGTAACTTATGTAAACCGGGTAACTTATGTAAACCGGGTAACTTATGTAACCCGGTTAACTTACCTGGTAACTTATGTAATCCGGTTAACTTATGTAAACCGGGTAACTTATGTAACCCGTGAACTATGTAACTCGTGAACTTATTTAACTCGTGAACTTATAAATTCGTGTAACTGATGCAACCCTCTAGTTACCGACTAATAATAAAAATATATAATTCACAGACGACGTCTCCCACCCTTACGCGTGTCGATGTATAGTAGAAGAAAGTTCACCCACTCGCCTGACCTGGCTGTGTAGTTGGTCGCTTCAGGGCGTGTAATTACTTCGTCTGCACATGGATTCTAACAGTGGCGAGCAGGTATATCTACCTGAGTCACCACCGCTAGCAGCACTTGGCTCCCGCCCAGCCCATTACGTACTAGACAGCTCAACAACATTGGCTCTTTGACCGAGGAGTTCAAAAAGCTACCTACCAAAGGTCGCTGTACATACATACGCACGTTTGGCTTTGCCTTGCCAGATAGGATTCTCTCTGCATGGTCAGATATGTCCGCAGATCGGTAAACTCATCATTCACTGACGCGTGCTTTCTACTACAGATAAACATATTTGTACCCCCCATTTACCAGTTAGCTTTATCAACCCTGTTCGTCGGTACAGCTGAGACGAGATCGTGGCCAGAACCAGACAATGTGTGTGTATGTGTTGGCCGAGATAGTGTGGATAGGCTTTTGGAGAAAACGGCCGATAGATCCAAACTGTTCTTAAGAGCGCTGCGATCTAGAGCTGTATTTATCAGATAGAGCCACCGTGATGGGACATTCTGCTGAACAGTTGGCAGTCAGAGAGAGCATTGCGCAGACCGAGCTCTGGGAAACTTTATAGATAGCTCAATGATTATGTGGATCTATCTGATTAAGCTTATATCGACGACGTATAATGATGTTTATTCAGTGTTCACCAGTGAATGCCAGATGTGTGTAACACCATTATTTGCCGGTAACTGTAGGTGATCGTGCCTCTTGGATCCAGTGGTAAAGATTACGTTGTGCAGACACTTGCAATAGTCGGGTTTCTGTCACCGACATGTCTCTCATATGTACTGTGTTTTATTGCCGATGGATTTCCTTTCGTTTGCTGCTATTCGGTTAGCAGTGGTGTTCTCGTATGCTTGCTTCTCAAACAATTCTTTCAAATGGTTGTAATTTCTTTTTGCAGGAAAAAAGGGAGTGTCGCGCACACGTCAGCGACATTTTACGATTGACTGACAAGCAGTTACTATAAATACATCCGCTCAACTATGTAACAGAGTCCTCCAACAATTCAAATGCCGTGTACAAAACCATGTTTCCACGTTTAGAAGTGTCTCCGTGGACTGGCGACTTCACACGTAGAGCGACCTACCGGAAGACGCAACACAAGCACTCGTAACGCAGACGAACTAAATAGTAGGACCAACGGAGAACCACGATCACTTGCAAGTGGTTCCTGCAACTAAAAGCATCAGTTGTAAGTAAGCAAGAGACAGACAGACGTACATCAGATGACAGTAGTAGACTCGTACTGAAGGAGGATAATGGCTGTGATAACAATGAGAAACAAACTGCGTCTGAAAGTTCTCTGTGGACTTCACGTATTGACGTTGTGCACTTTAGTGATGGGTGAACCGTTTTATCAATTCCGCGACCACAGGGATCAATTAAAGTACATGAGGAAAACGGATAAAACTAATGTAGTGAAGAGCCAGGATGATGCCGAGGTAAGAGATACGTTTTCTTTTAAGGGTCATCAAATAACCATTGCTCTCTCTCTCTCTCTCAATGACATAGCTCTGATTCAAAAGTTACTCTCCCGAGTTTTAAGACGGATGCCACCGTGCGTGCATACATAATGCTTCCCGGTAATCTAAATGGTTGTGATAGCTTTCTTTTGTCTAAACTAATATGTATTGTATTAAATTATTGTATGCAAACGTCCATGACCCATTGTAAGCTACTACTACTATTTAGTTCGTTTAAGCTACCAGTGCTTGTGACAATTTTTATTTAACATTTACTTACATTTTATTGCTTACCATATCAATATATGTATAGCCAATGCCTTAGTAATAGCTTCGAATGGGCCATGGACTTCCACCTACAATAATTAAATACGATACAAATTAATTTAGACAAAAGTAAGCTGTTATAACCATTTTAGATGACCGGAAACATACATGATATACATAATTATATCGATAAAGTGTAAGTAAATGTTAATTTGAATAATAAAAAATGGTCTATAGTATCCAGAAACATGTTACAAACACGTACAGTGGCATCCTTCTTAGAACTCGGGAGTCTGCCTGTAAATTCGTGAGTATAGTGTGTATGCGTATTCGTAATAATCCGATTAGTCCCATACGTCACGCACTATATATGCTAATGGATGTATCACTTTATTACTTGTATACTTTTCACGGACACGCACACACGCTTATGACACACTAACCTAACGCATTTACATGCACGTGGATCGTCAGCTTTAGTCGTTTATTGGCATAATAGCAGATCTCTGCGTAACAGACGTTTGGCTAGCTTATATATTTGACGAAAAATCCAGTGACAGATTCCATTTAAACGACAGGATTTATATTGCGTTGTACACCGTATCGTTTTACTAGAAAGTGTATGTTTTCTTTCAAAAGCCGCGACTGCATTATGATTGTTACGCTCGTTGTTTTCATCATAATAATGTTGAAAACGTAAATACGAGATCAAAATACGGTTTTGCATCAGACATCTTACATTTTAAATATTAGAGCGAGATGTAGCGGGGTGTAGCTCAGCATGAAGAGCATCCGACTGAGGTTCGAGAGATCGAAGGATCAATTCTCCATAGTGAACCTGCATTTGTTATGCCCGACTGGTATATCAAAGGTTGTGGTGTATGTTATCTTGTATACTATTATGCGAAAGTGTACATACAATATCTCTTGCTGTTATTAGGTAAGAGTAGACTATGTGGTAACAGCTTTCTTTTGAGTTCACGTGTGGATATAACCGTACGATTGACGTCCAATAGCCGCTGATTTCTAATCAATGTGCTCCAATGGTGCCGTTAAACAAACCAACTTCATCTTTGTTACGTCCGTTATTTTCACCGATAAGTACGAGATTCAAATAATGTTTTTCATCAGACATCATAATTATTAGTCTCTGGTGCATCATATTGTCAAATAGTCGCTGAATAGTTTCCCACATAGAACGTTGTGAATGCTATAACTCTGATGAACTAGTGTTAGAATGATCCAACGTTGGACGTGTTTAAAGAAATTGTTGGAGCATAAGGAATATTGTTCGACATATATATAAAACATTGACAATTCAAAATTTAACACGTAGCTTTTGCAATTGAAAAATTGTTGAGAATACTATATGTATTTATATATGTTCGAAATCGGCTTGACAGTATACATCATAAACACGGTTAAACTGGTATTCTTGGTTAGGAATGACAGGTTTGACCGAGCGGTTATGATGTTGAACTTTTAAGTGCAGTTAGGTTCAGTTTCTACTGGTGCACATACGTTAAGTGTTTTTTCATATGGATCTGTCTCAAAAGATCACTTACGAAACGAAGGTAGTCATTGTACTTAGTCTTTACGTTTACGTTCACAACTATAGTCGTAAAGTAGACTAAGATGTTTTGTGGAATTGGCGCCAGATATCCATTATAGAAATGATTTATTCACATTAGTTAAATATTCTGATTCATGCGCAATGAGAGAAATAAATTGACAAGTAATAGGGCAGAGTTTGTATTAACTGGGATATGTTTCCACTATAATGTTCCGACTCCAATGAATAAGTGCGCCATTTTGGCGCGAAAAGTGCAATCACGTGACGACGCAGTGAAGCGAGTTATATGTAGCGTAAGTGTAAACACTGTCGTTGTTTACCTACATAATTGTATACATTTAATATATGATTATCAACATAAATGTCAAAATGTTATTTTATTGCGTAAAATTTCCCGTTTTATGTGGTACGGATAATTCCACAAAACACGCAACCAAATAGTTCATACACTTCTAAGGTTACTGCACGAAACCAACCACACGAAAATTAATTTGCGTATAAACAGAAGCGAAAACACTGTCCTTGTTTATCTACATAATGTCGTCATTGAGTCTTTTAATGTACGATATAGTTACAGGATGGGTCCAGCTTACAAAAAGAAACCTTTGAGATGTCCCTGCCCAAAGTACAAACATCCGTGAATCAAATTTCGCTTTATATTCAGTCCTGACTGCAGTCGGATAAGAATGTATATAGAAGACTTATTGCCACAATATAACTATACGAGTTATCTCTGACGACAGTTGCGGGTTTGAACTCAATATTTTTGTGTTCATTTTCAACCACGACAAATTGTCTCAATCCGCAGAAGAATTATTATACTATTTAAAACTTTAGATAATGGAACTGTTCGAACTTTTGAATTATATTTGAATTATATTGAAGTATAATTATTTTATATGTCACATGTTCGCCATATGCCGCTGAATAGCGGCCTGGGAGTCATACAATTCTTTTCTGTTCTGAAAGCCGAGTATGAACTCTTCGCGTCCGTGTTTAGACGAGGTATTCATACGCGTAACAAGAAATTATGGATAAATTTTATTTAATAAAATTAATAAATAAAATAATAAAAGAATATGCAACAGATCCAGAGGTTTCCCCAGAGCTAAACTGAGTAGCGAGCCCTTTACTCCTTTCATGTTTAACTAAACGCTTTCATTTATTGTAATGGAAATTGCAACGGCCTTAAAGTCAGTTGTCTCTCACTGTGTAATGTATAATGCATAATCTATCAAAGTTTTACTCATGGATTGTATATAAAATTGTCATTACTAGTATTGTTGCTGAATTTTCAATATCTAAGCGCCTAAAAAAAGCCACAGGATAGGCCTGATATATATACGTAAACTAAAAGACAAAATATATTAAACCTGCATCTCAAATGAAATTGGTACTAAAGTATGTTTCTTCATTACTATTTGTTGTTGGACCAAACCCAATTTCAGTACATATCACATATTAAACCTGTATCTCAAACGAAATTGGTACTAAAGTATGTTTCGTCATTACAATTTGTTGGTGAACCAAACCCAGTTTCGGTACATATCACATAATTATTAAACCTGCATCTCAAATGAAATTTGTACTAAAGTAGTTTTCTTCATTACTATTAAATTTTGTTGTTGAACCAAAGCCAATTTCAGTACATATCACATATTAAACCTGCATCTCAAACGAAATTGGTACTAAAGTATGTTTCTTCATTACAATTTGTTGTTGAACCAAACCCAATTTCAGTACATATCACCGGCATGGTCATAATACGGATCGAGCCAGACCACACGAAGTAGAGAAATTGTATTCCAGTTAAGACGAGTGTTTGTCAAGTGGTCGTAATGCGTGGCTAAGTATGAACCCATCAAGTAAATGAGCAAAATGAACGACTTGCTTGGCACACAGATCGATAGAGGCTGCAATCTGCAGTAAGTGGCGGACGATCACGCAGTTTTGGAAACTGTCTCGCGTCCGACAAATCACTCATCGCTTGTGCTCTTAGTCCCATTTAGACATTGCCGGTTGGCGCCCGACCTTTGTTTAAAGAGAATCGCTCATAATTTTGGCGCGAAAATCGGGATCACGTGACGATAAATAAAGATAAAGATTGTTTATTTAACGACGCCAGTCCTATCATGGACGCACGGGCTGGACTTGGGGGCCAGAACTCGGGCTCATGCCAATGACAGGCGTCTGATATAACACCTTGCTCTGAATGTAGACGTTAAACATATTGACCTTGGCCTAACGACGCCACTGGAACACATCGATTATAAATCAGCGGTTATTGGGCGCTACTTACCGAAAACAGCAAGAGGTCTTTTATGTGCACTATCCCATTCCCGTGATGAAGACACGAAGCCAGCGGAAGACTGTCCTTGTTTATCTACATAATTGAATACATCTATGTCACTGTGAGATTCATCCTGGCAGCAAACATCTCTCTGTAATATCATTACAAACCTCAATAGAAAAGTCAAAATGTCATTATATGACATACAATTGCTTGGTTTACGACGTACGAATCGATCGCCAAAACATGCACCTGGATAGTTAGAACAATGTTTAAGGTCACACTATTGTCTGGAGATGCAGCAGAGCGGAAACTTTTGGCGCGAAACGTCGTGTTTGAGAGTCTTTAAATTAACAGCATAGTTCTTAGGAAGGGGTGGGAATAGAGGAGGGGAAGGGAAGGGAAAGGAAGGGAGGAGAGCGCGAGGTTTTATCTTCCTTTTCTTCTTTGTATTTATGTTTTGGGACATTGATAAAATCGCGCAAGCTACAATACTATACTCAACTACATACGTTATTATCAGTTCAAATAGATCAATGGATCTTTCCGTATTTCTTCCCACGAACTGTCGGAATTTCAAGTATAGTTTTATACGTTTATGTAACAATTCGTATACACACACACACACTCGAGGATCTACATGGGCGCCGAGAGGCACACAAGGAAGAGCGCCGCTATTGATAATAAGTCCCCAGTCTATGATCATATGTATCATCTCGTGACTGCTGCCAGTTTCTGCAGTTTGTAGTATGCACGTCGTGTATTTAATGTACTAGTGTGTCATACTACTAGAAGACGCATGGGTAGTTCAAATAACATTACTGATTGCACCTCTATCAGTCTGAAAGGAAACATATTGGTAGTTCAACTAACATTAGTGATTACACCTCTATCAGTCTGATAGGGGACGTATGGGTAGTTCAACTAACATTAGTGATTGCACTTCTATCAGTCTGATAGGAAACATATTGGTAGTCCAACTAACATTAGTGATTACACCTCTATCAGTCTGATAGGGGACGTATGGGTAGTTCAACTAACATTTCTGATTGCACCTCTATCGGTCTGATAGGGGACGTATGGGTAGTTCAACTAACATAACTGATTGCACTTCTATCACTCTGATAGGAAACATATTGGTAGTTCAACTAACATTAGTGATTACAGCCATCATTACACCTATCATATCATATATCAAATACCAGCACATATTCTACACACTTAGTTGTACCTCATAGGTACCAAATACTATAACTCTGTCTACCCAATCACTTGTACCCCATAGTTACTAACATACACCAACACAATCTACTCACTCACTTGTACCAGATAGGTACCAACTACTATCACACGGTCTACTTGTACCCCACAGGTACCAATTACTATCACAAGGTCTACTTATACCGCATAGGTACCAATTAATACTATCAGCCAATCTACATCTCCAATAAATTGGCGAGTAAGAAATATCGTCAGACACTTTAGAGCTTTGAGTACCCACATTAGCGAGCATGCCATGTTGCAGCAAGACATTACGTCACTTGTTCTCTCATTTTGCGGTAAATGTAGCAACATGGAGATGGTGTAGAAATGGAATTGCGTCTGTGAAAGCTATCACACGCTTGAAAGACGCTGCACTCTTGCGTGTCTTGTAGCATGTGAGGCCAAGAATTTATTTCTCTGTCTGAGAGACCGCCGCCATGCAACCAATCTGACTTCAAACGCACACTGTGCCTTCTTTCCTTCTACCTGCAGACACCAGCTTATCCCTTGGACTGGGATATTGTATACTAACACGCAGTGCATGTGTGTGTATGTAAGTGTGTGGTGTTTCTGTAACTTAAAGTGTATCACTCATCATTTTGGGCAGTTGGGTTATTTTCCGTTCCAACCAATGATCCATGACTGGTCCATCAAAGGCCGTGGGGTGTGCTATCCTTGCTGTTATTCGGCCCACTCTTCTACAAAAATGAATTTGTTTCTATTGAAGGTCCACTTTTCCCCAACCCCGTTTCGCTACTTTCCGTTCCAACCAGTGAATCATAACTGCAATGACATGGCCAGAAGTGGCCCGACATGGTCTGTCACTACGATTTTTCGATTAGAAACACGAACAAAACAGTATAATTACATAAATCTAAATATCTGATGAACAAATGAATATCTGTTATACTATTCATATTTGCTTTCATTAAATAATAATGTACATGCATTTATATTTGCTTTGGGAATCTCACATTTAATTATGTTCGACCTCAATCGATTAATTACATTGACAAAAAACCCAAACGAAGTTGTGGTTTCGCAAACAGGTTCATGTTTCCATGAAAGACAAAATGCACTACTTTTGATTACATATATGTTAGCCATCGCCTATTAACGTGTTACAAATAGCATTAGATGCGCACGTACGATGACATCCACCTTTATAAACTTGAGAGTGCGCCTTTAAACAGCGTTCACACATGCTATAATAATTAACTGATAGGATTTTCTGCCGCATGTTTCGTTTTTGTGAAAAAAAGTGGAACTTTCAATAGAAAACATTGATATATTTTTAAACGAGCGTATCTTAATATACTGCTCAAACCAGGACCCCCACCACTATTTACGTCCCTGCGGCATTATGTCGTACTAATAATCACCAAGATGATCATTGTAAACGCTGTGTCAAATTAGAGGCGACCTATCTTGTCTTTTGACATCTCGTCTGCGTGTAAGCTGTAAATAGCTCGTTTCCGACATGCAGAATAGGTGGAGACGAGTGACTTGTGGGCGGAGACAGGTTGTGGGCGGAGACATCTCGTTCATTGATCAACCAGATTGTCGCCATTTCATTGAAGACAAATGTCAAGTTGAAACGACACCACTTTCCGCTACAACATAACAGGAAGCAATTGTTTTAATTGGCGGTCTTTGCATTGCGTAAAAATGTTCTCTTTCACGTGTGTTTAAAGGGGGTTGGTCATAGTTGTAAAAATGTTCTCCTTCAAGTGTGTTTAAAGGGGGTTGGTCATAGTTGTAAAAATGTTCTCCTTCACGTGTGTTTATAGGGGGATGGTCATAGTTGTAAAAATGTTCTCCTTCACGTGTGTTTAAAGGGGGTTGGTCATAGTTGTAAAAATGTTCTCTTTCACGTGTGTTTAAAGGGGGATGGTCATAGTTGTAAAAATGTTCTCTTTCACGTGTGCTTAAAGAGGGATGGTCATAGTTGTAAAAATCGCGTCTCCCGTCAAAAATATTCATTAAATTGGTGTTAGGATATTATGTGTACTTCAAGCTATAAGCATAAGCAATATTTCAATAAAATGATGTCAGTTAGTAGTACAAAAATAAGGGAAATACTGTTTCATCTAGGTGACGGAAAATGCTCGACGTCATCATTTTAATAGGAGCCCAATTTTCATATAGAGACTAATCATTACTTGTTGAATTAATTTATTTTTAACCGTTTCTTGGAAAGCTTGGGTCTCACGCGAGTCTTTTTTAAATCGCCGTGTATTTTGTTTTGATATATCTGTATGAATATTTTTTACTAGTTTTTAGCGATTAATATGGAGTTATTAGTCACAAACAAAAGTTAAAATCAGCTTATGTGAACTATGACCACCACCCTTTAATACAGCTTCATATATAACAAGTGTAACACTATCAACATGATCCACAATAAATACTATGGGACGTAGAGCAGCGCATAGTGAAATTATAATATTATAGGACAAATTCAAGTTCTTTATTGCTTTAAGTTGAACAACTTATTAGCTTTAAAATAACACATCATATTAATTACATACATATTTACAATACAGGATAATGGTG
>JAULBR010106924.1:0-10604 GCA_032355825.1 Melanodrymia aurantiaca | reverse complement strand
GAAATGATATTGCTGATTATAAGCTGTTTACTAGTCATGCATGTGTAGTTCTTTCAAAACAAGCCATTTCGTAATTTAATACACATAAAGTTGGTTTGTTTATCAACACCACTGGAATACATTGATAATTAATCAGCGGTTATTGAATGTCAAATGCACGGTTATATCGTACCTGCTGCCGCCAAATAGGCTACTCTTCTTCGAATAACAGCAATGGATCATTTATGTGCACTTTCCCACAGACAGGATAAAACATACCACGGCCTTTGAAAGGCAAGTCATGGATCATTGGTTGTAACAGGAATTACCCAACGCGTCCCATGAGAAGGATAGATCCTTCGACCCATCGAGCCTTAGGCAAACGTTCTTGCACTGCACTACGTCCCGCTCCCTCGTAATTTTATCGGTAACAAGACTACCGAACAGATAATTTGCACTGCCTCAGTCTTTGTAGACTTTTCTTGACGTTAGAAACCACGAATTTACATTGTAATGTTTTGTGGTTGTCACGAATTAATATCAAATTTTTGTATAACGGATTCTTCTGTGACAAGTGTCGATATCACCGTGCGTTTGACATGGCGTGTATAAGATGAGTATAGGATACATAACACATTAAACTTCTCGCAATGACTTTTAAAAAAAAAGGTATTCCAATCAAAATATTTCAATAGCAAGCTTTAAAGACAGCACCAAAGACATCTGTTCTGTGTGAACGGTGGTTGCTCAGCAAAAATATTTTCAGAAACGTTCCCCCACCCCCACTTTTCTTGAGAAAATGACGCCCATGCTGACCACTACTAAAGTCTGAACGTCTGCCGACTAATAAACATGTCTGTTTGCATGAGCATGCAGAAAGCTCGGCTTTATCAAACACATTGTATTAATAAACAAGCATCCTACGGTGGGTGTCAAATTTGCTGCATTCATATTTTCGTTGTCTGTTTGCATTTGATGTTAAATATAGCTAACAGGATTTCTGAAGTGACGGCAGCTGTACAAAAGAACTATTGTCAGTTACCGAATCAATGCGACAATCACACGGCCTTGGCATCATCATAGCTATTATGTTTGATGCAACTTTTCAATCGATTGTGGGAACAAAATTCTGGGAATTTAATTGCGAGTTGTGTACCCATTTAGAGAATATCTACTCCCGGTGTTAAAGGAACGCAAGTCCGACAGGAACGCTATAGTCCGGCAGGAATGCAAGTCCGGCAGGAATGCAAGTCCGGCAATATCGTAACAAAACGATTTAACAAAATGAATCTTTACGCAATACAACAAATACATGTAGTCAGATTATATAGCATTATACACAGTGTCGGACCTATATTCCTATGGACTTCTATTCCTACTACACCGGCATAGGACAGACAGATATGGAATACTTATAAGATAATGACCACTTCCTTCCCTCTAGCTATGAATGATTAGATGATGTTATCATCATTTGAATCAGTGTTTAATAATAGATGTGCGCCCTTCCACCACCGAGCCATTTCTCGCCGACAACGACGTCGATATTTGATTCTCGCTGAATGAACGGAAGAAAACACCTACCCACATGACCAAACAATCATAGCAAAAATCATATACATAATATACTATAAAAACTTCGTGTTAACATACTACAAATGTTGCGACTCGAAGTATAGAATCTGCCTATAATCACATGTGAACGAGACCGGCCTCCGTAGCGTAGTGGTTAACGCATCGGGCTTAAGACTGGTATAGATACTGGTGGGTCAGAATCCCATGCGTGGTATATGGGATTTTTAATCTCAGTACAGACTCCAACCCAGAGTGAGTGCTCCACAAGGCTCAATAGGTATAGGCGTACTTCCGCTTACACCGACCAGTGTCCACAACTGGTTTAACAAAGGTCTGTAGGAAAGTGCATATAAAATATTCTTTGCTACTTGGAGTAGCGGGTTTCTTCTATCATACTAACACTAACTTATGTCATGGACAGGCAGTCGATGCAGCTTGACTGCGTGGCCTTGGCAGACGTGCTTGAACCTTAATTAGGTATAAGCATTGACAACTCAATGTTAGTTTTTAAAATAAATGGTGCTAAAGTAGAAATTTTGTTTGTGTGTAATAATGTGCAATATTTTATAAGAATTTTGTTTAACCAACTGACTGAATTGTAAACAACTATACGCCCGAGAAAACGTTAATGAAATACTATCACCCCGTTTCCTTGATTGATATGGTAGAGAAAGCAAGCATAATTATTACAATTACTATATGAACGTAAAACACTAATGTCCTTATTTTAATAGTATAGCCTACTTACCATCTTACGACACGCATACTACACGCACCACCACACAGCGTACAATAGCGTTACAACACAGTAAAATGTCCATCATGTGTCAAGGAAGAAGACTGGAAAGCGAAACAACCATTACGAACATGTGTCCCGAGTAACCCTTCCACGGGGGCAAATAGCTTATACCTGGCCAACAACTGCTCTTGTGTGTAAAACAGTCTTCTGTTTGCTAGATAAATTTCGCGAGATGCTGTGATCGATCTTCCGGCAATCGGTCGGTCGGTCGGCGTTGGGCAAGGGGCAGCGACGGCGCGTTTACGTCAAAGCTGCACAGGGAGGGAGGGCACTCACTATATTGGTTACGAGCGAATGAATGAATGAATGAATGGACGGACGGTTTACAAAACAGTGGCTGGCCACTCGGCGCCTATCAAGCCGGTGTATGTGTCTGTTGGGAAGGGCAACATCACACCGGGAGCGTAATTCGAAATCTACCTGTAATCTAGCATTAGTTATGTGCGTCGGACGCTGTAGCGTAATGGTTAACGCATCGTGCTTAAGACTTGTAGGTATTGGGTTCGAATCTCATTCGTGGCATATGGGATTTTTAACCACAGTACACAGAGTGCTCACTGAGTAGGTGTACGTACACTTACACCGATCAGTGTCCACAACTGGTGTAACAAAGGAAGTGGTATGTACTGTCCTGTCTGTGGAAAAACGCATAGAAAATATCCATTGCTACTTCTTCTCTCATGATAACCCTAACTTCTGACCATAACTGACGTGCCTGAACCTTAATTGGATATATGCACGTAAATAAGTTATAACTAACTTATACTTTTTGCCACAATGTCATGTTTTGCCACAATGTCATGTAGGATATAGCATACCACACCTTTGATGTACCAGTTGTGGATTACTGGTTGGAACGGAAACAAGTCCAATGAGGTTCGATCCATAGATCTCACGCACCTCTAAACCTTTTTGTAGATAAAGCACCTAAACTATTTAACCATGACGTTTACAAATTCACGGGGATTGGTTTTAATTTGCAAACAATTAAGATGGCACTCATTTTTCCTATTGTCAATTGACTAATAATATTGAAAAACTAGATTTTACATCAACAGAACAGGAGTTCAGTTTACACTACCTTCACTTTTACCAAATAATGACAGATTCCTTAGCACCTGTAGAAAATGGCGATTCTATGGTGTTCTTGATGAAACACCTGTCTTCCCTCGCCCGTCAAGTGGCCACTCGACAAAACGTGCCCTGTTATAGCGTGTATTAATAAATTGTCTCGGCGTTTAATTAACGTTCAAAAGGTGGAATGAGTCTCTCCAATAAAAGAGTGTAAATAATGCAATTGCCATGAATATTTTATCAAAAGGCAGTTGTTTAATTTTGTGTTTGGCATCCTAGATATATTGATCGAGAACAACGCGGTTCTCTTTGGTGGGGCTTTCATGTTCTCTTGTATATGGATGCGCCATGTAAACAAATTTGCTTGTCGATATACCATCTGTGAACTTGTGAAAGTACATAACTGACAGAAGGCTGGTTCAGAAAAGACTTCGTCAAAATTTTAAAATGAAACTTGACGCAATCCTGTTTCACAAGAAAAGATAAATTTAACATCTTTGTTTATAAAACTTGTATATACATGTATGTAAATGTGTATTATAAAAGATATGTTGGTTTGTTCAACGACAGCACTAGGACACATCGATTTATAATCAGCGGTTATTTGATGTCAAAGGCATGGTTATTATATTGGCAATTGGTCACAGAGGAAACCCGCTGCCGCCACATACGAATATACTGTGCACTTCCCCACGGAAAGGATAGCACACACCACGGCCTTTGATGATGGGTCACAAGTTGGAATGGTAAATAATCCAACGGGTCCACTGAGGGGGATCGATCCTTTGACCTATCGAATCTCAGGTGGACGCTGTTACACTTCGTTACTTCCCGTTCCACAAAATATATTAAATGCACCAAAAGCCACCAAGAGTGATGTTAGACCGTATTGTCATTCTTCTGATGTCGCCACTGTTTTGGTCATCATAAAGACGACCTTCTTAAACATCAACCAATGGCCTAAAAATATGGAAGACGTTCTTAGATGATTACAAGTACTATAGTCACAGGTCGCTTCACTAAAGACCACCCAATGACCTCAGCAATGACCTATTAGGGTACTGGGATTTGGTCGATTGTGTCTTTTAATCAATCCACCAGAGACACAAAATAGTTCGTGCAGCAACAAACGACTGGTGTCAAAGGAGAAACTTTATTCTAAATGCTTACATCTTTTACCGATAATGTACCCCCGACAGCATTTAATGTCCAACATTTCAAAATGCATGTTTCCTTTGAAGTCCGAACTGTGACACGTGTTTGAGAGGGGTTAGGTACTGGAGGCGCGTGAGCGCGTGCATCTTGTATCGTCTTGAAAGGGTCTTGTAGAACGTGGACACGAGTTTCTCACGCTCCGGTGCGTGATGTTTGCCATCTGCTTCTGGTCATGGGCGCCAAACCAGATCAAGAGAGGACATTACGTGGATTACCATTTATCACATGTTCGTTTAGTACGTCCGCATATCCCACACCATAACACAGGTCTGAAGATTAGCTAGCAATACTACAAGTTCAATCTTAATCCTCTCTTCAATGAGAAACATATTTTTCATTTTTTTGAAGAAAGCTAAAGAGCATTGCATTCTAGCAATGGAATCCACGTGTGTGGTTTGTACGTGCTTGTAAATGTGTCTAGTTGTTAATGTTGGTATACGCTTTAAAGTGAACAAGATTGTAGCTATACTAACTACACTCAATCCATTTTAGCACGTATACAAGCCTCTCTTGACCACGATTCACGTGATTGCAGATTTCATTATATCATACTGTTTTGTATTCTTAATCACTGGGGTGGGTGGGTTGGATTGGGGCGGAGGTAAATGCGGGTCCTTATCTAGGGTGGAGGTTTAGGGATTCATCCGAATCACCCCATTAGAAAATTGGTTTAAAATACACCACGTTAAATCCACTATTATAAAAAAGATATTAATTTTTAGTTATATAGAAGGTTTACAGTTTTCTAAAAAAACGAACCACCCCACATTATAATCCTAAACATAGGTACAAACTGTACGAAGTATATACATGTACATGCAATAATGTCCATGCCTCATGTTTAGCCAGTTATATCGCTAATCTAAACGGATTGATCTTCGCGTTACAAGTGACGGAGAACATAAGTCAGACGTCCGAACATTGCGCCTTTGTGGATTGTATACACGAACAGTGGCATTTTGCCGCCCAATCGTGGCCAGATAAACACAACAAGATTACTGATCATCGTGTCCCGCCAACAGTCATAAAAGAGATTATTCGAAAGGCTGAAATCCAACATCGGTGGTTTACGTACCCACGCGAACCCACGCGTACTCCCGCGTACTCTCGCGTATTCTCGCAATAGGCGGCGGTCAGTGACGAGACGTGTCGTAAGAGGGCAGTGGTCGGTAATTCAAGGCCATAAACTGATGTCCGTAGAAAAGACCGTCTGTCACAGATGTAGTTTACGACTTCGAGAGGGTTACCATCTGCCATTGTTGTCACAAGCATAGTCCTTATCAGAGTATAGCTTGTTTAACGACATTCGGCCATACAGGTTTTCTTTTCTTTATACGTTTTGGGGTTAACGTCTTGAAAGGGAATAGGGAAGGGTGGGTGAAAATAATAAGTTAATAGAAATGTCAAAGACATAGGCGTATGCGATGGAACTCTACTACCTTGAGAGGAGTGGGTAGGATACAGGGGTGACGGATCGATCCTCCTCGGTGGATTCTTTGGATTATCTCCCGTTCCAACCAGTGATCCACGACTGGTCCATCAAAGGCCGTGGTGTGTACTATCTTGTCTGGGAAAGTGCTCTTCAAAGACCCCTTGTTCTTATTCGGTAAGAGTAGCCTCTGTGACCACTGACCAAGTATCGATATAACCGCAAGTTTGACATTCAATAACCGCTGGTTAATAAATCAATGTGTTCCAGTGGTGTCAAACAAACTTGATCAAAAGATGATTACTTTTGCTAATAGCAGCTAAGCTAGACGGCAAACTTCCAAAAACGTATTACATGTATAAAGAATTTATGGGATATTGTTTGGTTCATGGTTCACGAGGTTCTGAAATTGCGGCTCAACCGATATTATTATGTACAGCGATATTTGCAAAATGAACACAATAATGGGCGAGTTAGACTGGTTATCTATCATATATGATAAATCGACTGATATCCACCAGATGGTGACTAAAAAAGACTACTTGGAATGATGAGACTTATAAAGAGTATTTTCACAAATAACTGTTGTTATTCCTTACTTGCCTGTACCACGAACTATGACCCGTGGAAGGACTGTTCGATTTGCTGCGATACAACCTGGGGGGTAACTTTATACCTATAAGCACGGTAAATACACGGAATTTCTCAACTGCAAAGCGTTCCTAAATCACATCGCTTGCCTTGCACCGGAGTGCTGGGATTTACAGAGACATCCTAAAGCTAACGAGCTAATTTCCTTCAAGTGATTTTCAGATTAGCAATAGATTGCTCCACACCGATAAGTGGGAACTTCTATAATTGTTAACGGTGAATTGCAAGTCATTAGATCTTCATTTAAAAGTGTTTGCTACTTATAGTAAGTAGGGAGGCAGAATCCAGAATTTCATGATTTCGTTCTACCTGAGAGAGTCAAAGCGACCACCATGGTAATTCCATGTTGGATGATGTGCTGCATCATATCTATCCCAGTGAAGTGAAGTGAAACATTTTTGGTGCTTTTATCCACTAAAGGTTCAAGCAGCCCCGTCTTGAGCACGGTCCGCCATGAAGTTAATGCCAAGGCTGTGTCCAAGGCGGGTAGTATATTCCAGTGGAACATTGGGATTGTGTATGTCATGTACGAATATCTCTCTTTTGTATGAATTAGAGGACTCGTTTCATACACGTCCAGTACAAATGTACAGTTTTTATTATTACATTGTACTCACGATCTTCATGACTACATGTATTAAAGCTACTGTTACCAAAATTTTAATAGCAGGTGTCTTTAGATTTATATGCACTCTTCCTCGTACAGGATAGCACACCACGGCCTTTGACGAAACAGGCGTGGATCACTGATTGGAACGGAAAAAAAGCCAACCGATCTGAACAGGATCGATCCTTCGACTTCTCGAACCCCGGGCGGACACCCTTGCACTGTTCTACGCTCCGCTCCTCTTAATGTACCAATTAATATGATAAACATATAATACAGGATAGAAGAAAAAAAATGTCTTGTAAAACGTCTTGTATCTTTTGGCACTTGACCCTGGTGTTAATACAGTAACAGAGTGGATCATATATGATAGATCCCACCCTCTCGTCCACTGGCAGAGAGTGCTTGATTTGTGACTTCAGTTTGATGATACACATCTTATCAGGATATTTTTACCAAGCTGTTTACTTCGCGTGAGGTATACACGTAAACTGCATTAATAATATACTATTTTAAGATCTTTGAACTTTTTTCGCTAATACCAATAAATCCTTTAGCAAAGGCTAAAGACCCCGTTGCTCAGATCGTTAGAATTAATCTGTGGTGCAAAAACGTCACTGGTTTACTGATGTATTGTCAACTTACATCTCGTAAAGTCAAATAGGGTATGCATGATGATACTGAAGGTGATTTTATTCAGGATTTTGTGTATGATAAAGTTGGTTTGTTGAACAACACACCACTGGAGGACATTGATTAATTAATAACCATCGGCTATTGGTTATCAAACACATGGTTTTGTTGACACTTTGTCTCAGAACAAACCCGCCGCCTACACGTGGGCTACTTTTACAGCAAGGTTTTTTTTTATGGGCACTTCCCGGCAGATAGAATACATGTAGTACAAATCACGGCATATATGAAAATCAATCCTACCTGTCATATTGGCAATTTAATATTAGCGAATGAAACCAAAAAACTTATAATTCGAACCTATTGTATAGATTCGCATGGCGATAGTAAGTCCAACACCACAACCCGCTCGGCCAACCCAAATATAGTCTGTGGGCCAGACCCACCAAATTTGAGTGACCGGTACCATTTTGGGGAACTAAACCATATGCCATTTTTCAAGTAGTATTACATCCCTAGTATACATTTTCATATGATGGACATCTATCTGAATCTGGTAGCTTTATGTAAAACTTTCTATGTTAAAGGACGTGTATTCGAAAAACATGAAAAAATTAAAAACTACTAAAATGTACTATTTTTAGAAAATTATATAGCTAGAGACTAAAAATTTAGTATGTGCATCTACAATGGTATTCTCCAATGATATATGTAAGAGAAATAATGCATAGTAACATAGGTCCATTGCAAACTCCATTTCAATTATAAAAAAACTATTATTTACATATAGTCCATGGGCTACTGGGTGTCCCCATGCATGCATGCACCCCGCCTCGCCAAATTAACCGTTCTTATTATGGTGAAAAATAGTTTTTACGTTTTACAGATAAACTGCCTGCGACTGATAACTAGAAACATTTCCATTCTGTGGTCCATATGGTCTCACAGGCTGCCTGCCATCTCCTTAGTATAACGAGAAAAAGAACAGATGTTTATTACTAGATCATAATGCAATCGTGTTGTAATAAATCAGCTAACTGCCATGTTTCCAAGGTGATCTTTGGACAAGTTGCTTCTAAACCATCACTCGTGTCCGAAGCAAACAACAAAGGGCAATTTGGAGTGATGAGAAAGTTAAACATCACACCCACGTGACTAACTCACGCACGAGTGATTGGCGACAGGTTTATTTTTTTAGATTTTCTGCACAATTTGGCATTTAGGTGCGGGTACGGATTCAGGGTTTTATCGGAATTTTACCAGTCTCCGTCGTGTAGTGGTTAGACTGGTAGGTACTGGGTTCGAATCATGAAGAGACTACTAATGCATGTAATCCTATAAACCAACCACATCTGTGAAACGATTAAAGTTTTTTTTATTTTCCCCGCATAATCAAGATACATCCTTACGTCTCTATCCAAATCTACATAGATTCCAATAACAAAAAAAGTCAAATCCTTACTTTGTTGCTTATCCAAACATTCATTCGACAAGCTTAAGCATGGTTCGTACATACGTTTTTGAAACAGCTGCATGACAAACATTCTTGGCAAAGATTTTGAAACTTTTGCACAAACGCGGGGAGAAAAATAAATTATTAGCAAGTTTTGTTACGTGTAGTTGTCAGTAAAACGATTACGTTAGTTTAGGAGTTCACAGTATAAGAGAAGTAGATACTCGGCCAAGTACATGTAGTATACTATGGGAAGATAATTATGTTAGGTGTCGGAGACTTCTATACAGTAGTCGCAAAGGAGGATAGCATGCATGGACAAGACGAGGACCTGGTGCACTCGTGAAATGCTTTTCAAATCATGCTGTCCTAAACACACCTAATCACTGATATTGGCGCTACCCGATTCCGCTCTGTTGCAGCTGCAAACAAATGAGCTCTAACTTTTCAGCTTCGTATTTTGTGGATGTATTCGTTTAACGTCCAAAATGCTATTTTACGTAATAGTAGTAGTAGTAGTAGTAGTGGTAGTAGTAGTGGCAGTAGTAGTAGTAGTAATAGTAGTAGTAGCTGTAGTAGTAGTAGTAGTAGTAGCAATAGTAGTAGTAGTAGTAATAGTAGTAGTAGTAATAGTAGCAGTAGTAGTAGTACATGTAGTAGTAGTAATAGTAGTAGTAATAGTAGTAGTAGCTGTAGTAGTAGTAGTAGTAGCAATAGTAGTGGTAGTAGTAGTAGTAGTAGTAGTAGTAGTAATAATAGTAGCAGTAGTAGTAGTACATGTAGTAGTAGTAACAGTAGTAGTAATAGTAGTAGTAGCAACAACAACAGTAATAGTAGTAATAGTAATAATAATAGTAGTAGTAGTAATAATAGCAGTAGAAATAGTAGTAGTAGTAGTAGTAGTAGTAGTAACAGTAGTAGTAATAGTAGTAGTAACAGTAGTAGTAACAGTAGTAGTAATAGTAGTAGTAACAACTAGTAGTAATAGTAGTAGTAGTAGTAGTAATAATAGCAGTAGTAGTAGTAGTAATTGTAGTAATAGTAGTAATTGTAGTAATAGTAGTAGTAATACTAGTAGTAGTAGTAGTAGTAGTAGTAGTAGTAATACTACTAGTAGTAGTGGTAATAGTAGTAGTAGTAGTAGTAGTAGTAGTAGCAATAGTAGTAGTGGTAGTGGTAATAGTAGTTG
>JAULBR010106913.1:0-10605 GCA_032355825.1 Melanodrymia aurantiaca | reverse complement strand
ACCAATGTAGTGATATTTCTCACTGAGAAAATATTATTTATATTTCCCCGGTTATGCTTGCCCTCTGTGGTAATAAACACGGTTATATGCATGGTCTCAGAAGAACACCGCTGCCACCACAGTAAGACTGTTTGCTCTTTCCGCTTAGCAGCAAGAAGAACTTGAAAGACGTAAAACACGAATCTACTGAGAAGAATCGATCTTTCGTCCTCTCGCTCCTCGAACACTGAGCTAACTCCTGCTCAGGCGAGTTAGCTTTCCATGAATCAACGAACAGCAGCATCAGAAGGTGAAAAAAATTAATGCTGAACTGCAATTTGTTAATAGATTCCAGCAAACATTACTTAATCACTATATTACTTAACCGCTTCACCAATCGCGATTACTGTGCATTTGATGTGCGTATCAATCCGTGCTAGTCGTTATCTCAATTTAATCAACGTCAAAATGCAATTCCTAGTTTGTCGCCAATAGTATTTAATACCGAATTTGAGTTAAGACTCGTGCCAAACAACGAGAAGGTATTTAGATTGCTTTGATTCATACCTATTACTAGCGTTCACGGCAATTCTATTTATTTTAATAATATACGTTAAGTAATGCTACCGCAGGCCATGCTGGCAATGGATATGCGAATTCACTGTTACGTAACTGTCCTCACAAATTGGTTCGCACAGATTACATTCTATTCAACACGATTTTTGTTTACGTTTTAAAGCCACTGGTTCGAGTTTCAAACGGATGTCACAAAAGGACAATCCATAATTCTTCATGTTAGTTACTTCCTCCCTATTCATAAGTCGTGTTTTAGTTGCCTGGTTACTACACACATCTATGGATGCACACACTAGATGTATAATCATGCACATTAATACGTTGAGAAGTAATAAAGACGGTGCTGGCGCAACCTATTCTGTTTGCCTTCCCACGTAGACGTTCTAAACACCCACCAACAATCAACAAAAGAAACGAACCGCCACAGTAAACCAGTTCATACTAAATGCTATTCCCCTTTTTACGAGATCATCTCAAATGGATTTATTTGAACACGCCTACTACAAGAAGAATGTTTAGTAGATATGTGGCCTGAATCATTTACAATGTATTTGAACAATAACAATACTAATAGCGTTGTGGTTTGGACCAATTTACAATGTGTGTGAACTAGAACGCTAATAATACTAAGCTTTGGTACAATTTATACTGTGTGTGAACTTATCAATAGTAGCGGGTTTACTCTATCATACTAACACTATCTTCTGTCCACGACAGACGTGCTTGAGCCTTAATAGGATATAAACACGTAAATAAGTCATACTGTAACTAACTAACTAACTAACTAACTAACTAACTAACTAACTAACTAACGATCAACGAAATTTATTCGCGTACATTATTTTTAGTACCTAGTTAGATAATATTATGTTTGTTAGTGTGTCGTTCACGAAAAAAAAAAATTATATAAAAAATCCGGTTTACAGTAATTTAAAGTTTATTGAGAGCACGTCATTGTTCCAGACTAAAAACTAATGCTAAAAAGACTTACTAAGTAATATGATCATCTTGATTGTATTTGGGAAACAAGCTTATACTTAAAATGATTACGGCTTTTTGTAAGTAATAAACTATTAATTAGTTTTAGGATTATACAAAAAATTGTTTTCTTTTCTGTAGATACGATCCTCAAAATTGTAATAAGAAACAAATGCACCGACCTTAACTCTACGGAGTCGACATTTAGATTGTGTATGCAATCAATCAATATAAATACCGCTAATTACTGAAAAGGTTATAGGGTGCATTATACCAAATAGAATCCCATGGATGACCATGCTAACGTATGTATACATGTAGTACTGTTATATGCAGTGTATCCACCAACCCATGTATTACAAGTATAAATACTACAACACCTAATACTACAACACATAATGTTAGGCCATAATAATTGTACCTTGTCCATGTCATTTCCGGAGTACAGCTCTGTTTACATGGCATCTGTCAGTCAGCACAACATTCTAAATTAACCAGGCCCCACATACATGTTTGAAGCAACACTGTACATGCTCAAGTGGTACCAGATGATAATTAATTACATGCATTTACTAGCCAGATAAATTAGCATTTTTAACAACAAATCCACTCATATATTATTGCCAATGGCAGAACAGGTAGCATTTAATGCGCGATTAAAAGTTGGATGCACCTCGAACTATGAACCGGATGCTTTCTTATTTTGGTATATTCCACCTTAAAAGGCGATGATCGATATCTTATAATAAAGTCAGATCCATCCATGTTTTGTGGTTTAGAAATTAGAATAAACATCCCCAGTGTGGAAAGTGAACTCGCTGTACGTTCGAACCCAACGAACTGGGAAGAAACATCTAGCATTGCACCAGGTGGGACTCGAACATAGTACCTACCAGCTTAACATCCAGTGTTTTATCCAGCACGCAATGAAAGCTGGCAGGCCACGTACGCCATAGACCATTTCTATACAACCCTTGGGTGTTCTTTATAAACAGGTTTGACGGTTAATGACATTTGCGCCTGTTTGAAAGCACAATTTACACGATCCTTTTAAATCTCGATTTTTATCCAAATCCTAGCTTTCACAAGAACGAATACCTACTTAGAGTTCATAAGGTCTCTATTAATTTGACGGACCAATGGACTAGGTAAGAAGATTAAGCGTCTGATGCTGAACTTTGGTTCCTGTTTAAGGGAAATTGCGAAAAGCGTCGATAATCTAATAGCTATTTGAAAGAGCCACAGTAATGGTGAGTGAATCGGCTTAATAACGTTATAGATGTATTTTAAATGACCACTAAATATTGATGATGGTTTAAACTAGTTAGGTGTGATTTATCAGCTTTCTGTCATTACCAGAAGCAAAACATGGCTAATAAGGACATATGTATTATCCGTAAACTATTAAAGAACCAATACATTAACATTTGGAATGCCATTTACAAAAGACATGACATTTGGAGCAAATACATATATTTTTAAATTATATATTAAATTCTCACTCTACTACACATCCCGCCTAGATTCAACTACATGTATATTATATTTATATATATATAGTCTAAATGACAAAACGTTGATATGGCCAGATCGTCACCTACATGTAATTAAGATAAGGTCGTAAGTGACAATGGTGTTACATTGTCACTTACGACCTTATCTTAAGTAGGTGACGAAATGCGCATCTGCACAAGGCAGAGTCGAAGGGACAACGAAGTTGAGTTGGTGTGTGTATTCACGGTGTCCGGAGATCGATTCCGCCTGAGTGGAGCATTCTGTCTCAGTGATAACGAGAACATATTTTAAGTATGAAGTCACTTACTCATTACTCATTTGTGTTTTTTAATTGCGAACTTGTGTTGATAACCCATTCGATAAGACAGATTACTCCTATAATTTACCTAAGCGCTTACCATGCATCATAACTTACATGCGGTTCATAATGTCTGATTAGAGAAGAAGAAACACGCTGTGTGTTAAGAGATTCTCAGTGAGGGTGTGTTGATGGCGCTCACTTAATAATTACATCTTAATGAATTGCATGCTGGGTGGGAGTGGGGGTGGTGGAGTAAACAGCTGGTTGAGACACAGTCTAATTCAGCTACAGGCGCATACCGTTTATGTTCAGAGATGTAATATGTCATCCACATTGTTATTAATTGTCAAGGTTTCTATGTTTGTGTGACAATTCTGCCGACGGCCAGATGACAAATTCCTGTATGAAATAGAATCCTGCTTCAAGTACAATTACACGTAGTAAACGCCGCTCATTGTTACACAACCTGACACACACTGAATTGCGCTTGAAGAAATTTATCCAACGTGTGTTACCAGTTCATCATTAACTATTCCATAGCTGAAAAACATGCCACAGGAAACTAAAATGGAAACTGACATTGATGTATTGAGAAGAGTATCACAAAATAAAACTGAATGTAATTGAAGGGGAAATGGCAGCTCATCGAATAGCTGCTAAAGTCCACAATAACCAAGCACTGGATAACATATTATAGTTATATTTTGGTTATATAGTAATACTGAGCAGATGAAATCATTGGAATGGATAGAAGTCTGTAGCTTAAGGTAGAAGCCTGAAATAGTGGAAAGGGAAGATAATCACAGATTTTTACTATCTGTGGGAAAGTGTATATCACAGAGCCCCTGCTGCTTATCACATATAAGAGTAGCGGGTTTCCTCGCCCATATTAACACTAACTGATGTCCAGGACGAACAGTCGAGACAGCTGAGCTGTACACCCATGATAGACGCGCTTCAACCTGTATTGGATATAAGGAAGTAAATATAGGATAATAATTATAACTGTCTTACTGCGTCAAGGCTATGTTGTTGGTTGTGTTGTATAATTATATATAATACATATATCTATACTTTAGCAATGGGTGATGTTCAGCGCTTACTATATTAAATATTGAATATGTTACGGACATCGTAATTTATTTTGATTTGATTGTCGTATTAAATAAGAAAGCTATTATTAGAACTAATTAATTACATGTCTTTGAAGATTGTCCGAGATCTGATTAAAATGTCAACGTCTTCTCGTCTGTCTTCTACAGCTGCATTCCGGGAGTGGGACGTAGTCTAGAGGTAGAATGTCCGCCTGTGGCCTGATGGGTCGAGAGATCGATCCTCCACAGCGCAAAACATGTTATGGGCTATTTTCCGTTCCGGCCACTGGTACATGACTGGTTGATCAAATTCCGTGTTGTGTGCTATCCTGTCTATGGAAAAGTGCACATAAAAGACTCCTTGTTGCCATTCGTGGAAGAGTAGCCTATTTGGCGGCAGAGGGTTTCCTCTGTGGCCATAAAAAAATTATGTCAATATAACCATGCGTCTGACGTCCAATAACCGCTGAATTATAATCGATGTGTTTCTAGTGGCATCGTTAAATAAAACAAACTTTACTTTTTTTCTGTAGCATTCCAGACTGAGAGGTGAAGGTCGTTCGAAGTGAGACAGTCAGACATGCATGAACATTAAATTGACGTAAACCTATTAAACTGTCTGTCAGTCTGCTTTGTATTCATCCCGGCATGTTTTTCTGGTTCTGCTGCATTGATGTTTACACATCTCATAATTATTATACCCCGATAGTTTGGCACATTTCCCTATGTTAATACCCCGTAATAACACGATTAGTGGTTTCTTCAGGGGATAACATCATATATTAAATTGCTAACGTTTAGTATTAAAGCTAGATATTAATATAGCAATCGATAGTTGTGAGTAAAGATCTTTGACGTATTATATAGGGCGTTTATCTATTTCTTCGACTTTTATAATAATTATTATGTTTTTTTCTCTATGTCAGTCAACGATTTGATTAATCACTAACATTGTTAGGAATTTCTTGGAATAACTGAAAATACCTGCCAAGGATTTCAAGAAATTACCAAAGATTCAAACGTTCTGTAGGAAATGAATGACAAAGTTACTGTGTTGCAATATCACATGGTATTAGTGGCAGTAAGAGCGTCCTCACTATCCTTCCTGGAGATCGCAGCTGCCGCCATAGAATAAGATATTTGGACAACACACATCACAATATATGCTGAAATTTGGTCACTATCTCTGCATAATTATTAATAACAGTTACTAGATAAACGCAATAAAAAGGAAACAATTTATCTTGAACGCTCAATACACACAACTGTTTTAAATAGATAAAAACAACTTTAAACGGTATAATAAAACTGAGCAATCAATGTATTGTTTTGTCTATGTCTGCTTTATATATTTCTCAAATAGCATCCGTACTCTCAGTTTGTATGGTTGTTTCACATATTGTCTGTTCATGCAATCACTTCTGTAGAAAAGAAACTATTGATCCGGAAGTAATTGCGATGTTGTCACGTGACCAATTTCCGTAGCCGCACGATAGACAATTCCTAGCCTCGTGTTCGTTTAGCGTGGACCATTCCGAAATCTAACGACGTCAGTTATTTGACGGGTTTCGATAGCATTTGAGAGAGTGCCAACGAAAGACACTAACTGAACCCAACTTGGAATAAACTTTTCCTTAACGTGATACGAAAACACTTGATCATACTATCTGAATATATCAGTGTGGAACTAGTTGATGCTAATGTACTGACAAGTCTAGTCAAGTCAAGACTTTGGTAAGGATGACTCCGTCCGCTCAAGGCTCAGGCACTCCACGTCATGAGTACAGCCCGCTATCAAATGTCTTGAACCAATGCTAGGGTTGTACATGTCTCGTTAGTCATAATACGTGCTTATATCCAATTAAGGTACACGCACGTCTGGCATGGCCACGCAGCCCTGCTGCCTCGACTGCCTGTCCATGACAGAAGTTAGTGTAGGTATGATAGAGGAAATCCGCTACTATCTTCAAGTAGCAAGAAATCTGTTATATGCACTTTCTCACAGGCAGGACAGTAGATACCACGGACTTTGTTAAACCAGTTGTGGATACAGATCGGTGTAATTGGAAGTACACCTTGCCATTGAGCCTTAGGGAGCACTCGTTCTGGGTTAGAGCCGGTACTGGGATTGAAAATGCCATATGCCACGAATTCGAACCCAGTACCTACCAGTCTTAACCCCGATGCTACGGAGGTCAGTATTTGCATTTCTGGAATTAATGCATCTATATAGAAAGTTGTTGATCACGGACATCTACTTTGATCATCGCCAAATCTAATCAAGCAATTTGACTGCGTTGGTTATGTAGATAGTTCTACGGAAGTACTAATTACACATGACCCTAACAAGCTTTGATTATGACTCCTGCATGACTTTTCCATTGATATCCAGTAAATACACACGGCCGTTTTGCAAAATGAAGTAAAAGTGACTAACAGAAATAGACGTGATAGGGATCGTCAATTATAGTTCAACTCGACTAATATATTATTAAGTTCAGGGTATATAATTTATGACATTGTGTTTGGACCATTTTTTCTACGGTCCCTTTTTGAAAAATTGTGAAAATTTTATTATTTTGTTTTTAAATTGTTTGAAGGAGTTAAAGTTAAGATGACTTATGTTATTTCTGGATTCTTATTCCCAGTAAAAGGGACGAAAGTTCCAGCAGAATGCAAGTCCGGCAATTATGAAATAGTATAACAAAACGTATTAAATAATAAAATGAATCTTTACGGAATGAAACAAACAGCTTGATCCCAACAAGTTATTACCTACTGTAACAAGTCCGAGAGTTAATGTAAGAAAAGTACAATAAAACTATTTATTATATACATAGCCATAAAATATACAGACACTGGAAAAGTAATATTCAGTGAAAAGTCATATTTTCACTGTTTTTGAGTTACAGTAAAAATATAGAAATGATATTCACATTTTCCATCCGGATACAAATGCGCTTGCAACGTATGACGTCACTTTCACCGTCCATCATTCTGTTGATGCGTATCAACGTGGACTTGTGCGGATGAATATTAAAATCATCTAGATCTTCGGGCTAGATAGAATTTTACAGCCCCCGTTAAAAGCTAGCTAATTTAACCTAGTAGATCCGAAACCGCAACATCGAACTCGGAATACAGCCATCACATTGAGAACGCATCTTGTGTACTATTAATTTACGTGTGGTGTATGAATCAGTATAGTAGTGCTTTGGCTCCTACCTTCCATGACTGAAATGTTTGTTTTTGTTGGAGACCATTTCATGTCTTTTGTCGAATACGATTTTTTATGTCAACTCGTGATGTGTGAAAACCATATTATTCATATAGGAGTATACATTGTTTCCGATCTATATTCCTATGAACTTCTATTCCTATTGCGCCGGGTCCAACCCAGAGGGATTGCTCCGCAAGGCTCAGTGCATGCGTAAGCGTACTACCAGATATATCGAAGAGTGTCCACAGCTGGCATGTACTGTCCTGTCTGTGGTTGTACATGTAAAAGATCCCTTGCTGCATATAAAATAAGAATAGCGCATGTTCTCTGTCATACTATAACACTAACATCTGTCCTGGAAGTCCAGGCAGCTGGACTGCATGTCCAGAAAGACGTGTTGGCCATTAATTGAATATAAACACGTAAATAAGTTATAACTAACTATCTATCTAACTAACTAACTATATAGTGAAGTAACGGGCAGGATGTGTAGTTATACAGTTAAGCGAGGTGTGGTAAGTATCAGTGCGAGGTACAGTAAAACCTGCTCTGATGGCACCGCTATGTTAAACAGCCACCACAAGTTGTCATTACAATACAATTAATCGTCGAATCTCTCGTCATTAACTTCTTAAAATGCGCCTGCGTCCTTTTACAAGCTGGGTCGGCCCAGGACACGTAGTGCATAAGATTAACACTGTCATGTTCAACAGAAGATAGATACATGTAATTGGTAATCGGGACACTAGACATGTTTAGATATTAACAGATGCTATACACGTCAAAGTCATAGCCCTATATAGTTGAGTCATTTAACTCCGAATCAACAAAATAAATTCGTGGTCGTTCGGCATTAGGTGAAATTAGAATCTAAATAATATTATATCCAAATAAACTGAAAACAGTGCACAATATTAATTGACAACTGCGTAATTGCGTCTATTATGTCAGTATGTTCCCAAACGTTTTGCGAGGATGTTTAAAGACATTACGTTTTCAATGCACGTGGTACTTATAGCAATTGCTTGAGAATCCAGCTGTTCCACTTATATTAGCAGTAACACTATGGAACGGAGGTGCTATTTCAAATCATATATGGTGGAGAATATAGAATGCCTTGTTGCACGTATTGCCTTCAGGGTATTTTTTTCTCGGTGAACAGTCGACATGAAATATTGGCATTGAATGATTACATTTAATTGTAAAAATTTTAATGATTAATTCCACTTCCTCCGATCCGATCCGATCTACTCGAGTGTAGATGTTCACTGCCCGGAGTGCAGGTGGTGAGGAGCGCGCGCTTTCAGGGTGTCGTCTTGTATTGGCGTTTTACCGATCTCCCTTGTCGAAATATCCAGTGAAATATTCTACTATGATGATACTGTAACGCCGTCGAAAAGAAACTGTTACCTAGTATTTGAACATGTAACGAATGTGTTACATTACTTTAATTTACTTGTTATTGCAATAGTTTGGCTTGAAATATATTTTTATGATAATTAAAATGTTATGTCAAAAAACAAAATAGACTGAACGGGTAGCATTATTCATCGTCATAACAAGTTAATTCCAATGTTCAAGTACATTCAAGCAAATAATTAAATAGAAAAAATCCCAGACAATTCGTCAATTATTGCTAATTTAGCTGATTACGAACGTTTAAATAATGAGATAACGTATTGCATGCTTTATTAAGTGTTATGTTCGTAATAACATTATTTCTTTTGCAAACAAATGTAAATTATATCTGATTTCACGATAGATTACACAATTTCTCGCTAGATTGCATACGGTATTTCGTACAGCAACTGTCACAGCGTGTTACAAAAGCGTTATATCTATCGTTTAAAGACTCCTCTCGCTGTAACAGAGGTCCCCAATAGTGCATGTGTCCTTTTGGCTGAGAAGTTTTATCTTCAGGGTTATGCATTTCATGGACGTGTAAAGAGTTTGAAAACGTTTTATGTTAGACATCCAGAGGCTATTTCACAATATGGTGTAATGCACGGTGGGGTATGATATACACACAATTCTTGAATCATCATTTGTGGGTACATGCCATCTCGACGTTACCATAATGTCCCGTCGACTCTGTTTTGTGCAGAGATTTGTATTTCGCCATGTCATTGTTTTGTCGTTTAGATTGTATACTCGTATATGCTTTCCCACAGACAATATAGTTTATAACAGTCATTAATGTAACAGTGGTGGAACTGTTGTACCGAGGAAGATCGATCATTCGAACTCACATAGCAAATGCAGTCACTCTAACCACTGAACTAGTTCCTCTTACAAATGGTTAAAAATATTATACTCATTTAGAAGCACATCATGTTTCGAAACAATGGCTTTACGTTAGCTGCCACATATCAAGACGGATAAGCTATTACATAACCTTTGACCATTCGCAGAATAAACATTCTGCCTTTAACAGTTGGAGTTATAGTAACCATGGCCACACAAAAGGATAAGAAAATAAAAATTATATTGATTTTTAAACATTCGATACCTTTTCTTGAATAACCAGCAGACCATCACAACACCCACACAATGTTTTTATTTGTTTCCGTAGTAGCAACAAAGATACTTCAGATACTCATACTACAAACTGTCTATAACAGCTTCCAAACATTGCTCTTTACAAACAATTAATATGGAAATAGGAACAAGGAATTTGAGTTCAATAAATACTAATCATATTGTTACAAATATGTTAGATTCCCCAAATGTTCTTTGCATGATATCATCCAAAGTGTTCAATTTAGGAAATGCTTTTAAAATACATGTAGTTAACTATTATGGAGTCACAGTTAAGACTAATTTTTTAAACCGATAATTATAATGAGATACCTTCCTAATTATCTACCTGAGCAAACAGCCAATAGGTGGCGCTTATGATAAAGGTCATCGGTCCCATCGTCTGCTTCCAGTTTAACAGTGTT
>JAULBR010106902.1:0-10605 GCA_032355825.1 Melanodrymia aurantiaca | reverse complement strand
ATTATATTTTGGGAAATACTTTTTGTCACATATTTACGTTTACGTCCACAACTAGTCGTAAATTCTTTGTGGAACAGACCCCAGGCCCCTGTTTCACAAAACATTTAAGACAGTTGTGGACGTAAACGTAAATATCTGAATAAAAGTCTTTCCCAAAATATAACTATTTAAAGTAATTGTCTCCAGGAATGAATAGCGTCCGCAAGTAATATGCCACAAATGACCAAAAACCCATGACGTCTCAGCTAATAACCATAGTCATATCATTTACGGTTAGCGATAGAAATTTCTCTACTTACATTTATGTCCACAACTACATGTAGTCGTAAACTAGACTTACGATATTTTGTGAAACCGGCCCCAGATCTGCAAATAATTGAAATGCTATCAATATTCATACATGTTAAGTAACTATATGCATGGTGCATGTTAATTCAAGTATATCTTTTGATGGACAAGGAACTGGGAAGACAGTGTTGGACAGACCACAAACAACATAGATTACATGTATACATTCACCAACTGCCAAAATTTGTTTTTCATCTTGTTGTTTGAAGTATTTTACCAGATGTACCTTGATTCCCTAATTATTTGACCATAGAAGTGCTATTGTTATACATATATGAAAAATAGATCTATGCTCTCTGTAAAATGCATTCTGGGAGTGTCTGGTTGGTTATTTGAATGGGCAAATGGAATTAAAAGATACGGTATAGAAAACAAATTGAAAAGCTCTTATAATGCAAGGGCACTTGAGATCAAAGGAGGGGGGGGGGGGTGGTTGTACACCACCTGCACGCCACTCCTGTATCTGTGCCTGCATAATACTTTCATTCTGGAGCTAGTAGGATATTAACTTACTTCTAAGAACTGGTGGGGTATCTCTCTTCACATATCTTCCAGCTATACCTTCGTTTAGTCCGCAGTCTTTTTTCTTCGAAAGCATTCGTCGTTTATCCATGTTGAATATATTTATTACTTTGAGAACTTCACTTTTGAAATACTATTATATAATCCTATCCTAACTATTAAAACCGTAATAACAGGCAGCCTTCTATATATGCAGAGATTATAACATAAAACATGTTCCCATGTAGGCCTATATGCCAAACGATTTCTTTGTTTATCAGTTTTCCATGCAATAATTTCTCACTCTTCTTCTAAAAAACACAATACATATTTGTGAGATGTTCCCTAGAAAACTCCAGTAAAAGCATAGTTACAAAATATAACTTTAATTTCTGTGTCAGACTCAGTGTCAGTGTTAGTGTAAAAAAAGCACCTGTGTGTTAACATTTCAACAAATAAAAGCTGTTCAGGTAATAAATGGAATGTATGCATATTCACAGATCAGCAGCTGGCAACAAATCATATCCACAGTTGATGTTGAATAACCGAATAGTCTATTGATGCATTCATAGATAACAAACGTATCAATTATTCTCACAATAAATAGATAATGATAGGAAATACCTATGACTTGTGTGAAGTACGTCACTAAAATTGCTTCAAGTACAGGAAGTGACGATTTACACCGTTGCAGTGTTTACCATAGTGACCTCGTAGGCGATAGTTTTGCATCTTGTACACAAACGTTCTTGTAAAGACTGTCAAATTGCAACAGGTTCACTTACAAAACAAGCAGCCAACTCGCGTTTGTGGAGAGGCACAATTCAACCTTTTCAAAATGTCGGCCAATGTGACTCCAAAAGAATCGGAATCCAATCAAACCAACTCGAAGCCTGTAACACCAAATGTCAGCACGTCAAATGTTGGAACGCCAACTGCTGGAACGCCAAATATTGGAACACCAAATGTCGAATCGAGCTTTAGTTTGAACCCAAAAGAACAGGAATTCATCAAAGCTAAATCATATCTTCTTTCTGTCAGTACGAACACTGGTCTTAATATGTAAGTATTATGCAAATGACTTTACTGTGAATAATATAGGCCAAGTAAAATTAATATTATAACCAGTTTATCATCACTGCAGGCTTTGATTTTTTAATTTTTATTATTATTTTTGACTGGATTTTTTTAACCTTAATTAAAAGGTCACTATTTCTTTCCAAATATAGGTCTGCAATATTCTGTATGTTGGCGATTCCATGGTATTTATCACGTCCGAAACGATTGTTTCTCTTTGTTATGTAAATAAATGCAAATATTATTATCAAATTTCATTCATTGTTTTGTACTGCAAATTGAAATTCCTAACAGTTGAATTATCTAACAACATAGTGTTTTGTCATAACTAAGGTAAATGACGAAAAACAATTGTTCCGGAAATGACAAATACAATGGAATGATCTATGCGTATTTTATTCCATCAACATCGGGATTGGGTTTGTAGGGGGTCCAGACAGATATCTTTTCACATCAACTTTTGAATGAGTTCACTGTTCATTTATAAGAAAATGTATTTTATTTCTATAACTTAATTGTATAATTATGACTTGATGTGGAGCAAGACGAATCTCAACACAAAAGGGTCTACCTGATTATTAATCAGTGTGTTACAGTGGTATCATTAAACAAACCATCTTTTATCTTATAAACTCACTTGATGTATTATTTATAAATGTCTTATTTCTGATGTTAATTTTGTTATTTTCTATTTCAGCTATGACCATCTCTCACGTGTTCTTTCAAAAGTTCTTGATGAGCGGCCAGATAATGTTGTGGATATTTTTGAGGATATCAGTAAAGACACTAAAAAATCTAAATTCACATCTGACACTGATACTGTACACAACAAAATCGATCAATCTACAGAAGTTGCGTTAGCCCAAGTGCAAAAAAAATTGTTTTCAGTAAGGCTAATTTTACAATAATACGCATAGTATGTATTTTTATTTGTAGGACACTATCAGCTTAACAAAAGTGTGTTTTATTTTAGTCACTTGTGAAAACTTGTGTATGTATCAGTATGTATGTGTCTGCGTGTGTGTGCGTGTGTGCATGTGCGTGAGTGCGTTCATAGGTATGTACGTATGTAGTATGTACATACGTACGTACGTACGTACATATATAAAAAAGGTTAAGACAAAAAGAGATTGTATTGAATTGTGCAGTGTTTTGTGTAATTGTAGAGAGGTGAGGGTGAAGAAGATGACCTTCCACCCGATGAGGAGGTTGAGACTCCACTTCCAAACCTCATGGAGCTGTGTTTCTTCTTCGAACAAGCGGCTATTGGTATGAATCGTGAAGAAATGATCAGAGTGTGGCTGGCCCTGAAGAACCTGGTGGACAACCATCCATTGCAGCATGTGCGATTCTGGGGTAAAATCATAGGTCGAGAACAGAACTACTATGTTGCTGAAGTTGAGTATCGTGAGGGGGATGAAGAAGAGGAGGAGGAGGAAGAGGTATTATTACACAGAATGTCAAAACTCATTTGACTAAAGATTACACCAGTGAACTATTTATAAACAGCATAAGATTATTTCAATTTTGTAACAGTTGATAACTTCTAATTAACTTTTTCTAGTGTGAATTTAAACATACATTTTGAGCTCTACATTCTTGTTTTATGATATACTAGTAGGTCTACAAAATCAATGTAATTAAACATTTATTTGTAAACATTCTATGAGATGAAGTTTTGATTCTCAATTTGTTTTTAATTTCTAACAAATTAAATTTTGAGATGATAAGGAAACATTTACTTATCAGACTGTGTGTATTGACTTGATGACTGGATGTTGTATTGAAGATTATACTATAGTAGTTAGTTGTTGGTGATGATGATGATATAAAAGTGATGTGTTTCTCTGTGTTTAGGAAGAGCAGAATGATGAGGATCTGACAGAAAAGGATGATGGAGAGGAGGGAGACGAAGGTGATTACAAATTTCACTCTTTCTTTTTTATACTTTTCAACATCCCTCGAAGTGAAAGACTAATTCTGTACCAATGTTTGGTTAATTTATTCATGTAGTTAATTGGATATATGCAGTAATGTCAGTGTATCTTAGGGGTCATCCAAAGTTGTTAACATTTTCACTGTCGTACAGAGCATACAACATGAGAGGCAGAGGGAGGTAGGGTGGGGGAGTGAGTGAGTGAGTGTGTGTCATGTATGACTTTTTTAACAGTAAGAAAATGTTGACAACTTTTCTCTTTGGACGACCTCTTAAACATCTTGTTTCTGTGTTTAACTAAATATATCCAGTAATGGAACAGATCAATTTTGCATGTAACACTATTTAAACAAGTTATATATAACACTTTATGAGCAGAAGATTCATTAGCAGTAATTGACTACATGTGTACGGTTTCCATTGAGAACAAGGTTATGATGTTTAATTGTTAATGCATTGTGGATCCTGTAGACTGTTATCAAGTGGTGTTGTATTTTCAGATGAGGCGGAGGAGGATGAGTTTCCAAAGCCAGACTTCAAGCCCACACCACCTGTACCACGGGAAGACAACAGGACAGGCTCAAACAAGAAAATATATTTTGTCTGCAACGATCGTGAGTGACACTTCCATTTTGATTTATATTTTGGAGTAGTCATACATGTATTTTAATCAACATAATTGTGCATATATATGTTAAGCAAACAGTAATTTTCCTTTCCATCTACTTAACTGTTTATGACAGGGTGTACACTTCAAAGTCAAAAACAGAAGAAAGACTTCTGGGAGTACTTCTAGTCATGTAATAAATAACAACTTCTTTCATCCATTATCGCGCTTTGCAGAAATTCATCTTTTTTGTAGATCTACACAATTTTTGTTTTCCAAAATAGTTTCCATTTTGTATTTAGTTCTCAGTTGAACTATTAAACGTCTATTTTATTATAGCAGTTGAATTCCTTAACATATAGTGTCAGATATACTTTCAACATAGCTAAAATTTGTACTAAATTTTTAACATCATGTGTAATATTCACTTTTTAAATCTGTCCATATCAGCATGTAAATAATATTTTTCTCGACATCTATCCAATTTCTTATATATTATACTTAACTTGGTGAAAGAGTTAAAAATATATGTTGACATTTGTTCTGTTTTCAGCTGGAAAAATGTGGATTAAACTTCCAATTGTTACACCAGCACATATACAAGGATCAAGGAGAATAAGGAAGTTTTTCACAGGACGACTAGATGCGCCTGTAAGTATATGAGTGGTATGTTCGTCTGAGGTAGAGTGAATCGTCATTGATAGATACGTTATCCCATTATACACTAAGTTATTTAGATTAGTATATATGTCATGTCTACTGGAAAGTGCATATAAAATATTGGCTTTTGTGTTGGCAGCGATTCTTCTGTCAGCCAAATGTTTGAAACGAGATTAAGCGACAAAGATTAATTGATTGATAATTTTTATAAATACAAAATATACTCATCAAAATGTTAAATGTGTTTGTTTGTTTTTAGGTTGTGAGTTATCCCCCTTTTGGCGGTAATGAGGCGAACTATCTGAGGGCACAAATAGCTCGTATATCAGCGGGAACTCACATTTCTCCTCTCGGATTTTACCAGTTTGATGAGGAGGAAGAAGAGGAAGAGGAGGGTGAAGGTTTGTATTGAAAGAAGCTTTCTTTACATTTCATTATTTCTGTTTTTCCTCTACACGCTGCAGATATTCATTATATCATTGTCATGCTTTAAAAAAAAAAAATTATTCTAAATCTAGTATCTGTGTCATGCGTTCAATCGTAGAATTTTTTCACCCTTTTGGAACCTTCAGAATGACATCAGTCTTTCCCCTCCAACACACTGCGTCATCACTGAATATACCACTAGAGTAATGCATTTGAATTAATTAATTGTGGTATCGAATCAGGAGACTGGGCTTGGTATTAACATGACCAAAACTTTAACATACGTATCATAATTTATTTGCCAGCATAATGCCATTAATATGTAATATCGAAACGAAAAATTCTATACAGCCTGAGTCACTGCAAAACCACATCTTGCTCCATTAATTTGCGTAGATCTGGTGGCTGTTGGACAAGCAACAGTTTATAATTATGATTGTGTCCCGGCCTTTGATGTTGGACCGTATTCAAGGCAGGGGTGTCTAAACCTTTAGTGGACAACGAACCTATAACAAATCATTCAATTCCGTTGTTGATAGTTAATTTCATTCTTTTTGTTTGTCAGCCAATTCTTCTGTAAAAGAAATTCTTTTTTGTTCTGTGTAGAGCAACACTTTTACTATAGTTTCTGTTAAGAATGAATTTATTTAAGATATTTGATAGAATTTTAGTGCCACATTGCATATTTAAAAGTTAATATGTTATTTTCTTATAGCTCGTGATCACTTTGTGGAAAATCTTGACTTCGAGGGTTTAACAGTGAGAGATCTTCTTGATCCGAATCTATCAAACTGGGTCCACCATGTTCAACACATTTTACCTCAAGTAAGTGATATCGGCATGTCCACATACTCAACATTATTAACAAAGGACCTCAAGAGTTTTACACGACTGTTTTGTAGTTCATTCAACCTATAAAGGACATCTGTAAAGTATATATTGTGACTACTGTCTATTTACATGTGTATAAAAAGGTTACTGCACACAAAGACTACTTTCTGTAAGTTACTTGTGAGACTATTAATCAAATGTCTTTATCCTATTTTCAATTCAGCTTAAAATTCCCACTTTCTGTCTACCAGTCTTCACAGTGTAATTTATTATAAACTATTTATACTGTTTTAGGGTCGGTGTTCGTGGTGGAATCCAGTTCAGAAGTCTGAGGATGATTTTGATGAGGAGGATGAGGAGGAGGATCGCGAGGAGCCCGATGAGCCGGAGCCTGAGATCGGTCCCCCACTGCTCACTCCCCTCGCAGAGGATGAGGATATCGGCGGCATGTCACCCTGGACCGGCACTCTCTCATCTAACCTCATTCCACAGTACTCCATTGCTTTGATGCACTCCAATCTCTGGCCGGGTGCCCATGCCTTTGCTTTTGAAAAGTAAGTTGATACGTTGTGTGTGTAGTAGAATTACTTAGAAAAAAGAAAGAAATATTAAGAGAAAAAACATGTGATATATACTTGTTATTACTAAACGTTGCTGGATTTAGACTAGTTCTAGCTCATGATAATGTCATACAAATTGCATCTATTTTGAGCCACTGGAGTCAATGCTTGAAACTTTTGTATAATTTTAGGGCCATAGTGACAAAAATATATTTTGAAAGATTTCTCTCAATGTTTTAATTTAGTATTAGTATTTGAATTAAAAAGAGCAGGTCGAATTATCAATCCTCGCTGGGGGACCCATTATTTATTACACATTCGAACCAGTGATCCATGACTATACATTCACATTCACTGCAAAAATGTCCATAGCCTTTATTTCACACTGAAATTTCTCTCTAATTAAATACAAACTCAATTTGTTTTATGATTTATGCAACTATGTATTTTTAAAAGATACGTTCTACATAATAGCATTATCTTTCAGGAAATTTGAAAATATTTACATTGGTTATGGACACAAATACTCGCAAGAAAACTACAGCCCTCAGCCACCACCAGCTATACAAGAAGAGTTTCCCAGTGGCATTGAGATCTCGGAGGCGGAGGATCCAACCCCAGAAGAGGAAGCTGCTTTAAGAGCTGCACAACAGGAAGCTGCGGAGGCTGCAGAGGAAATGGAGGAGGCAGATGAAGAAGAAGAAGATGAGGATTAAAATTAAACATTCCGAGTCTAACGAATCACTTTAAATCCAAAGGAAGACATTTGTGAAGAAAAAACAGTGAAATGTGTTATAAAATGTATGAATTATTACAGCATGGTAAGTGAGTAGAATTTTACTCTGTAAGTGTATTATACATTTGTTGCTGCCAAATGTCAGAAGAAACCTTTCTACTCTGTTGTACAAGGATTTCGTTATCTGTGATAGAACTTCCAACATTGTTGCCTTTTGTACAGTCGTGTCTGTCAGTTTGTCTCTATGTTCCCATAATATCTTTATTTTTCATAGCCGTCAATGAAATAACAAATATGGCAGCAGTCATAAAGTTTGTCATTGCTTTTTGGGGTGTTCCCTATTTTTATGTTGACTTTTGTGTTTCTGTTGCAATATTCTTCTACTCATTTGTATAAACGTAATACATATTAAATGGAAATGCATATTCATTATTTGTGAAAATCGTTATCTTCAAAAATATCAACAGTAATCTTTTAAAATTTGTTTAAAATTTAACAATACAAGAATGTGAATAAACTGATATTTATTGAATTTTGTTTCTTTTGTTATCACTTTACTCAACGTTAATTACTTTCTTTAATTATTGTTAGACTTTTACTAAATGTTTAGCGATTTTAAATGCAGTATAAATATTTTTTGATGGAAATCATAATATAGTAGAGATTATCATTTATTAGGTTGTTAACCATCATATCCTTATCTATATTTGTGTCCTATCGGTTTTAACTAAACGTGGTTATAACGGACCTTGTTTGGAACTTCCCCATTCTAGACTATGGGTTTATAATCTGTGTAGACGTTTTTGTGTACGGTATATAAACATGTATATATTATCATAAACTTCTCAGAATAAGATGCTGTGCTCTAATTATAGCCAATGTTGCATATCGGTCCTGAATGTTAGAGTATGCTGCATACTATGTGGGATTCATCCAATGTTTTCTTGGGACTAGTTAGATTACCCGTTACTTAGCGGAGTCAGGTCAAGTACTATGGTAACGAAAATGTAGCTCAGTTTGCTTAGAGTCCCTATAAATTAAATCTGAACAGTGACTTGGATCTTGTAGCAATTTTAAATGAAGTTCTCTAATAAAACGGTAGCTGTTAAAAAGTGGTCCACTGTCCTCAAGTGGATTGACAGTCGACGAGAAAAGTATAATTAGGCCTATGTAAGAATTTAACATTAAAATAATGACTGCTGTATAGTTTTTGAACGTCAAATACAAAAAGACATCATAGCATTAGTTCTATTAGTTTTCTTTTTAAATGTTTCCATATATTGTTTGTATATACACTGTATATATTATATGTATTTGTTGATAGATAATAAATGTCCAGATTTCCTGTTTCGCCTAAAAATGAAAGAAACCCATTAACGATAACGTGTTTTAATATTGTAGGAAAGCTGAAATGGTATTAGTCCACAGGGAGGCAACGTTTGATAAACTCTAGTATTTCCGGATATCCCAAACTTCTGAGGTAGTTAATGTACTCCCTACAGAAAAGCAAATGATAGCTGTAAAACCACTGAGCAAGCGAACCCAATAATCCATTGCTTAATGATTACTTCTCTATCTCCAACAGCGTATATGAGATATTTAAGAACGTCAACATGTAATCAATTAAACTACACTTCAGGGACCTGAAATTTGATCTGTATACAACACAAACATGTCTTATCTTTTTTATTCGTGTATACATATCTGGGTTTTCAATCAGAATCAAACATATTTAAGAAAATATACACACCACTGTGCATTTCCTGGGATAATGTTGGCGTTGTTAAATTATCGGCATTTCATTTCCCATGATGGTAACAGTAACCATCGTTTGGGATCTTTATGCATGCAAGCATTGCGAGTGACATGAAATGTGATCTGGATATAGTATTTTTTATACATCTCATTCTTCTGACCAGAGTAACACTCGCACACCATTGCAATAAATACTCGTATGTGAGTTATTTTCCAATAATATGTATTGTGTGAAAAAAAACACATTCCAAAAGTTATCATCGATGTGTCCAGATCGACATAATTATATATATTCGATCTTTGTGAAGCATTTGTATTCGAGAACAATGTTCACGAACATATATATTTTGTTTCGCCTGATTAATATGTGTCTGGTGCATGTCAATAAAAGCAAATACAAAGAAGTATAGAAAATAGAAAGGGCGTATGTATAGCCAGCTGTTCCATCCATGTAGATTCCCAGGAGAGTTTATAATAATTATCAGCGTATATTACACTCGATAGCGAAAACGATATATTATATTGTTAGTGGAGGCTTTTGATATTTAATTATAAGATTGTATGTCAATAATGGTATCAGCTTCACTTGCAGTAGTGGATATAACATTCAGTTATTAATAAGCGGATTGAATGCATGGATAAAATGTCCTTGTATGTATTCTAAGTAGGCATAATTACTAAGTACATGTATATATATATTGTATACAAGTGCACTTTATTTACCATCTGTTGTAAGCTAGTTATTGACATACAAAATGTCAAAGTATTAAAACAAAGTACAGTGTATACACATCGCAGATTAGCCTGTACTGCACTTTGAAAATTAATTACTTAAGTGCCTATTTAATAGATGTATGTGCGTGTTGTTACTGAGAACACTAAAACGTAAAGACGAACTTTAACGTTCATGTGTATCGGGAAGAGTGTTCAAAACATCTTTCGCTTTTCACCGCTGACGTGTGTAAATTAATACCTGGAGCCCTACTGATATAGAATGTATATTAAGCATTACAACACATATACAGTAATATCAATATCTTTACAACTACTACGACCACAACCACCACATCATTACAATCTCCACCGCCATCAGCATCACAATCCTATCGCCACCGTCCGGGCCCGTAGCCAAGAGGGGGGGGGGGGGGGGGCCGGCCGCCCCCGCCGG
>JAULBR010106891.1:0-10607 GCA_032355825.1 Melanodrymia aurantiaca | reverse complement strand
CAAATTAATAAGGGTATTGTTAGAACAAAATTAGAATGTTAGATTTGTGAAAATTGGTGTATGTGGTAGTTGTGTCCATACGTGTTGTAATATAATACCTTTGAATTAATATATTAAATTAAATTGTAAAAATAACAAAATTCACTTTTTCTGAAAATGAGAAAAATGGATATATCGCGTTTTGCGCCTGAACTCTTCACTTGATGTGAAAAAAAGCAACATTTTAATAACATACGATATCAAAATTTGCAACAAAAATCATAAATGAGTAGTTATGGGAGATGGGTGAAGTTGAATAGCTTTGTGTGAATTAGACCTAACAGACAATTCACATACGGTACTTTATAGTGGGCATTAATCGTACGTACATGTATGTCCATTTTTTGCCTTTTGCGCAACTTAAAATTCATTTGCATAAATTAAAAATTACACAAATAATTACTATAACATCCATTAAAAAATACAGCAATGGTAAGATATTTTATTTTGTAATGCAAAAAAGATTTGTATTTGAAATGTTGAAAATTGACAGTAGTGAATATTACGCGTTTTACAGTACATTTGATGGGGATAATATACAGAAATGAACAAAGACCTATGCAACACTCAATAATTATGTACATATATATCAACAACAACATTAATCAGATGGAGTTTATCTGAGCTTTGATAGATATAAAATATAATCTGTAGTTAATATAAAAGTGAATTTCACAAATTTCAATATTATTTATTCTTTAGAACTCTATCAGCAAAATCACCCCAGACATGCATTACATTAATTTATGCTAACATCATGTTTCTTTTACAGAGCTCACGCTGTCGGTAGCCAAATTTCTAACAATATTTAATTTCTAACAATATTTTGTTCAAATTCGCCTCTTTAAAACAATATTCCTAAAAAGTACCAATATGTAGTTATAGATGTGGGCATAGTTATAACTAATTCCGAGATAAATGGGTTTATGTTATGCATACTGTGACTTTTTCACAAAGTAGGGATAGACAAATAAGGAGAAAATGCATGATGTACTGTTAATTTCTGTAAAAATCAACATTGTGGCATTTGCTTCATATAGCAAAATGTACTAATAATATAGATAAAAATAAATCTTATGGTGGTATGTTGAATTCACCTTCTTACTAAATTTAATGCTGCAATTTATGTCTCATCTTTAAAATTATTTTCTCTTCCAGGATGCCAGGCAAAGATAAAGTTTGTTTGTTTAACGACACCACTGCAGGTAGCGAAATTAGACAATGGCTAAATTTTGACAAGATTGGCTAACAATATTTTGTATGAATTAGCCTCTTTAAAAAAAATATTATGAACATTACAACAATTTTGGGAAAATTGGCTAAAACAAATTTTGTCCAGAATGAGCCCTGCCACTGGAACACATTTATTATTAGCCAGTCGTTATTGATGTCAAATGCACGGTTATATCAACACTTAGCCACAGAGGAAACCCACTGCCGCCACATAGGTTACTCTTCTTCAAATACACAGTACGGCCTTTGACGAACCAGTCAGGGATCACTGGTTGGAACGGGGTCTACTGAGGAGGATCAATCTGTTGACCCATCAAAACTCAGGGGAACGCCCTTGCATTGAGCTACACCAGTCCTAGGATACCAGGCTAATGTAATAGTGTAAGGCACTATGATAAATAAATAATATATTGTCACTTACAAAACGTGTCTCAAGCTTAAACATTCTTCCAGTTATACCCGTATTATATTTATTAGAGAGCTTCCAAATGTAGTTTCTTATTATAGTATAATATTACATATGAAGGGTAAAAATGTTTGTTTCCATTTTATATTATAATTAATGCTTTTAGTAAATCCCAAACCAAAATCTAGAAAATTGATGTTACTATGGAAAATACTATCACTCAACTACATGCAATCGTTAGCAGAGTGAATGAAAAATACAAAAACTACTAAATTTACTATTTACTACATATTACTTTGTTTTGCCATCTAATGAATGCATGTATACTGCAAGACATAGACAAGAAAGAAAAACACTGCTTCTTTATAATGGTAAACGTACTGAAGTTCTTGCGGAAACTCTGGCGTTTCTCCAGTCTTCTCCCATGTCAGACACGGCTTGCTGGACAATGTTCTGCTTTCAATAAAAACAACATACTTGTGATGGCAGATTTCCTACTAAGTACCCAATGAAAAATATACTTGTGAGAGCACAAATCCTACTAAATACCCAATAAAAACAACATACTTGTGATGGCAGATTTCCTACTAAGTACCCAATCAAAAAATATACTTGGCACAAATCCTACTAAATACCCAATAAAAAAATATACTTGTGAGAGCACAAATCCTACTAAGTACCCAATAAAAAATATACTTGTGAGACTAATATATATAAATTATTATAATAAAAAAAAAAAATGTAAGTAAATCAATTTTTTTACTGGCCATCGGGCACAGCCAAAGCAATTATTTAGTGGCCCGAGTGTAAACATTACGGGCCACCATATTCTAGAACCCCTGTTTGTTGTAAATCAGGTGAAGAAGCTTGGTGATGAGGTGACGATGGAAGGCATGACTGACAACCTGCAGCTGGAGTGGTCGACCAACACGGTGAACGTCCTACGCAGTCTGATTGGTGCTATCAGAAAGACACATCTACCTCGCAGAGCCAAGTCTCCTATGGCAGTTCCGTCCAAGACGTCGCTAATCAGACACTGTCTGCTATCCGTCAAGTGCGATGTGTCAAACCTCAATATATTCTTGTGCAATAATCACAGAGGTAAGTTTACACGCCTCAAGAAATCTTGTCGTTTAGGTGATAATCCTACAGTGTTTTTTGTTTTGACGACGTATATCGGTGGTTTTACTGTTGCAAATTTAGTTTTATTGTAAGGCTGATCCAATCAGATTTAGTGTTATGAACTTGTTGAATGAGAGTAATTATTATAAATTGACTTATCTGTCCTGTCCATCAGTCCCCATCTGAATTGTGTGTGTCTTAACTTCCACACTTTATTGTTTATTGTCTTGCAATTTCATGGATTTAATCGGTATAGAGCATAGATATGCATAGCTAGTCATCCACAACTGATACATCAAAAGCTATCATTTTTACTGTCGTAGAATGTGTGCACGTAAAAGATCTGTTGCTGCTAATAATAAACAGTAGCCTCAGAGTTCTTCTGACAACTATGTATTTGATATCCAATAGCTGGTGTTCAGTCAGATAAACAACGTGATCAAAGGGAGCATGTATGATATAGCCAAGTGTGTAGAATGTTGCAGTGTGTTATTTTTTGCTTCTCTCACTAATTGTGTTGTTTTCTCAGTGTGCCTAATGCTGCGAGTAGACAGCATAATGACTGACCACAAACCGGCCCTGTCATCTGTTGCTGTTGATGGTGCTAAACTGGTTTACCTCCGCCAAATTCATTCTGTGAGTAACAACTAAGCCTTAAAAAAAAATATATTATGTGTTTCCGGTTTCCCGACCGATACTAGTTTTATGCCGTGACTGTAAAATATTTTAACGAAAAAAATTTTCCTTCTAAATTTCATACCTATCTACCCTACTATTTTTAAGGATGAGACCAGAAACACATATTTAATTTTTAGGCCTAATTGCTGTAGTTATATACAACCAGATACATAATTGCGTATTAGTGACATGACCTGGATTAGTTTAGTGGGTAGAGTGTGCACTACAGGTGTATACGGTTAAAGGATTAGTCCTCCTGGTTTTTACACTTTCGACAAGTGGTCTACGATTAATATACTACCAAAGGTCGTAGCATGTCCTATCCAGATGGTGAGAAAATGCACATACAAGATATCTTGTTGTTAAAGTAAAACAACTGCTTATGTGTATTTATGGTATATCTATCTATCCTCATTTTATACCCTTCTCAACTGCTGATTAATAATCAATGTGTTCCAATGGTGTCGTTAAACAAACAAACTTTATCTTTTATCACCAGTTTACATACATGTATTTATTTTCACAGGATGTAAAACTATTACGATCAGCTGAACTTTCAAATCCTGTCGCCCATGTGAAAGAGATTCGAGGAAAATTCCGCAAAATAAAGAAGGTAAATCTTGTTTGGTGCATAACCTACTGTGTTTTCTGATGTGGCCAACATATATTGGTGGTTTTACCATTGCAAATTTATTTTTAATGGCAACGTGTTAACTGAGAATAACAATATGAATTTGTAATGGTAAAAACACCAATATATCCACCCAACAAATCCAAAACATCAGGATTTTTTAAAGGTGCTTACATTTTCAAAATTCAGCAATAATATTAGAATTTTATGTAAAATCCATGAGTACAAATTTAATAGATTACATATTATACATTATACAGCCTGGACAGACAACTGAATTTAAGACCCTTAAACAGCATTTACATTAGATCAAATCGCTTACAATTCCCTTAAAATAAATCAAAGAGCTTACTTAAACAGGTAAAGAGAAGGGGCGCCTACTCATTATGGCTCTGGTGACATGTTTCTTGTATCGTTATGTATCACAATAAGAAATGTTTTTAATTAACAGAAAGTGTTATCTTAGGTTTTGCAGATTCGCATTCAAAAGGAATTGGTACTAGTCTGGACGACACACTGTCACATGTGTCTGAACCAGTCTATACAAGATGCTTTGCTGCTCAGAGCCAGTCTTCGAGGCAGCCCGGACGTAGAACGGAAACCATCTCCACTAGTAACACGTCCAATTTCAGTTGAGAAGATGCAACTCTGTGTTGATGTTCTGATCCATGCTGACATTGATCTTTCTCTGCATCTGTCTCAAGATCACAGGTACAAAATAATACATGATTGAGGCTCAAAGATAAAGGACATACCATCAAATGTATTACCTGGAACTTGAATTAAATTAACCATTACATTAGTTTATATTTGTTAGTTTGAGATGAACAATGGCAATTTTATTGAAACATATTCTACAATATGTTCAGAATATTTGAGATTAAATAGTGCAAGATAATGAAGTTTAGCCGTCTACTTTAATTTTATTTTTTATTAATCATGAATTGATTTTTAATGACACCTCAGGATGAAAAAAGACTTCGGCTAATGGGGTTTATTTTTATGATGACTATTCTATAACAAAAATCTTTACTAGCTCTAAGATAAGGGGAAGTAACTCCGGCCACCTTGATAAAGAGGTGTATTTCTATTTTACTGTTTCTATCATCATGTGGTAGCGGGCCGGGAAGCCTAATTATTGGATATTCATAAAAGTATGAAAATGTTCTGTTTTCTTTATTTGGATTATTTTGTTATATTTCATTATGTACATGTAATGAACATCTCTCCTTATTACGGGTGGTCAACCCTAACAAATAAATGAATTGTATTTAAGAGACGTGATAATTCTTTTTATGATTTCAGTGTATCTTTGAACACAGACAGCATTCTCATCACGGCATCACTACCAAATATAGCGATTGACGTCAAACACTTTGTTGTGAAGTTTGATCATCATAGGATATTCAGAATTAAGGTACAAGCTAATTATAATGTGAAGATAGAAGAAACTGTAAAATATAGATATCTATAATGATTATAAACATCAACAGAAATGTTGGCGTCATTATATTACGTAAAAGTACGTATACCTCACCAAAACAAATAAGCAAAAAGTTAGAATTGGTGAGTGATTGTCTTTAATACCAGATGCTTAGCAGATTTAATAAATTTACGCCAAAGCAGTTCTTTTAAATTACGAATAATATATTTAACTGCTTTTCAGGGTATGATAGCAGAAACATTATCACCGACTGTGCTACTTCCTGAACGCAACACAGCAGGCAGTCTTGAGCTGGCAACAAACCGTGCCTGGTAAGTTCGTCCTGCCAGGTTCATTCTCGGATCGAGGAAATAGTTTGGGATGGGGACTGAGTTTAGTACAAAATGGCACATGGACCCACTCATAAAAATGACACCCAAGTAAAAGTCATTGAAAAATTTCCTTTATGTCAAAAAGGCTTTAGAAATATTATGGTTTACTGGAACCTCTAATCCTCCAATCCTCATTATCTGCCTTTGCAGGAGTGAGGCATAACTCAGTGGTAGAGTGTCTGTCTGTGGCTTGATGGGTCGAAGGATTGACCCTCCTTAGGTGATCTGTTGTATTATGTCCCGTTCCAACCAGTGTTCCACGACTGGTCCATCAAAGACCGTGGGGTGTGCTATCCTGTCTGGGGAAGTGCATATAAAAGATCCCTTTCTGTTATTCGAAGCAGATTATATGTGGCGGCAGTGGGTTTCCTCTGTGACAAAGTGTTGATATAACCCTGTATATGGCAAGCAATAACTGCTGGTTTATAATCAATATGGTAGAATTTTTATACAAATTTGTGGAATAATGTTATTAATATAATTATCAGTTGTTCATATTTCTGTTTGTATTTTCTGTTGAATTTTGTCTCAGTGTGGGTAAATTGTGTAAAACTGTTTCTACATTTTGATTTGAGAAATAAAATTGTTGTTTATAGTTGTTTCTCTTTTTAATTTTAGGGGATTGTCTTTCGACTGTTTTCAAGTTGTCTTTCCATACAAGTTTAATTTTGCTCATTGTTTTGAAGAGGTATATATATATTAGATTTACGTAAAAAAATTCGTAATTGGAAACTGTACATCAAATCTATTAATGTAGCAATTGAAAAATGCCATATAAAATGATGCCATATTTATTCAAGAAAATCATTCGGCAATGGTATATTTATAACTGAACATTTTGTAGGTGAGCTATACTGCAAAAGTACAAATGCATCTGTTTACATTCTGGTGAAGTTTGTTTGTGTCTGGTGTGCAGCCATAAACACTTTAATGAATTGACCTAATAAAATAATAATAACAATGTATTAACACTACAGATTGGACCTTTTTAAGGCTCTATTTTGTTGTTTATTTCGGCAGGTTGTCAATTTCACCAAGTGGCTAAAACTTGTACATCACATCAAGAAGAAAACATTTACAATTGACAGTAAACTTCCACCAGATCTCAGGATTAAAGCCAAGGTTTGTTGTTTATACTGTTTAGTATTATTGTTCCCTAATAAAATAGCAAAGGTGGATCTCACTTTCCGACTCCAATCCAGAGTGAGTGTTCCGCCAGGGTAGGTGTAATACCACTTATACCGACCAGTGTCCACAATTGGTTTAACAAAGGCCATGGTATGTGCTAACCTGTCTGTGGAAAAGTGCATATGAAAGATCCCTTGCTACTTATCAATTTGGACTAGCCTGTTTCCTCTCTCATACTAACACTAACTTCTGTCGTGGGCAGACAGCCAAGGCGGCTGGACTGTGTGATCATGACAGACGTGCTTGAACAATCTTAATTGGATATAAACACGTAAATAGGTTATAACTAACTAATAGCAAGTTGGTTTGTTTAACATTTGTTTAACAACGCCTTTGGAGTACATCGATTAATAATCAGTGAATGTTTAATGTAAAAAAACCTCATTATTTAAACCCATCTGTTTTGTATCCAATTGTCTATGTAGTGGAAGAAAACTTCTTACAAGACGATGTCATCCAATAGCGAATGAGTTCTAGTGATATCATGAAACAAACTTTATTTTTATTTCTTCCAGACATTTACAGTTCAGTTATCCGATGATCCGTTCGAAGTGAAGTTGGGTGACAACTATGAGGTGTGTGTCTATAGATATTCAGTACATCACAGTATAGTATATTGGAAGCATGCTTTTTGTAGATAACTTTCTTTAATCTGTGTTAGCCGTAGCGGAAATTAATAGTTATTTCGGTGTATTTGAATAAATAGAGGATATCGATGGTATTTATTAATTTATTATCAATACTGTTAATAACTTGTTTATTGTTGATGTCTGTAGCTTCAAAACGATGAACGTGAGCAGAACGAGACGCGAAGACTCTTGCTGGATAGAAAGGTTGCTGAGAAACAACAGGCGTATGGCCACATTCCACGTGAGTTACACACAGCCTTCGGACCAGTGTATTGTTGATTATCTCGGACATTTTTCATATTCATTATATGATATTTTGTCAGTAAAATGTTTTAAGAAAAATTTATTATTGTTTCTGAGTGATGACAAACATATTTTACATTTGTAATTTAATACTTTGGACTGATGTGAAATAGGATTAGAATAAGACTCGAAGATAAATACATATTTTTAAACATCCACCGACACTCATCAACAAATCTGTGTAGAAGTTTCCCCAGAGCCATAATGCATAGGGGACCACTGCTCATTAACTGTTTTTATTTGTAAGGGAATTGTAAGGTCCTGTACAATGCATAATCTATAAATTTTGTAGTCATGGATTTTAAACAAAAATGATAATGTTGTTGCTAAATGTTTAAAATGTAAGCACCTTAAAACATTCCTGAGGAAAATTGTGTTATGAGTAAGATGAGTTATAGTCTGGTAATATTGAATTGTGATTGCAGAGAGAAAACGAGAAGAGCTGTACTCATCGCTGGCCAAGCGCAGTTCGGAGGTCTACATACAGCGCTCGCAGCAACTGTACAGCAGTATGCCAATGCGGAACAAGCTGTTCACGTGGGTCATGGAAGACCTGCAGATCATAGCGCTGGCTGACACGTCGTACCATGGCAAAGACAACGCTGTCAAACATATGAGAGAAATTGACAGTCATAGGTATATAGCAGAAATAACCAAATAGTTAATTTTAAAACTTATTTACGTGCAATGACAGAGTACATGAGAGATAAAATAATAAATATTTGCATAAAACATTGACGGAGTAAATGAAAGATAAAACAGGGCTTCTGCAATACAGAAGCTCTACCAGTGCTGCTAGTGAATTTTGAACTTGGGCTAGTACATTTTTAATGTCATCCTGCCCTAAGGTTAGTAAACAAAAGTAAAACATTTTCACTCACTGATTATCCTTTGCATACAATACACTGAGAGTTGCAGCACATTTAAGAGGGAGTCAAGGGTCTCTAATTTTGTTAAGCAATACACAAGGTTAATTTATTGAGACTTTTTAAATATTATTGTCTTAAATATGGGCGATTAAATTTTGAAAAGCACTAGCCAGTGGACTAGTATATTATATTAAAATCCTACAAACCCTGGATAAAATATTTGATTTGTCATTAAATTCGCAGAGAAAATGAGAGATGAAATATTTGATGTTTGTATAAAACCACGACGAGGTAAATAAGAGATACGTTTGCATAAAACAATGATGAGGTAAATAAGAGAGATGTTTTCTTGTTCCAGCTGTTATCCTGCAGATGGGATTGAGTTCAGCACTCTGTGGTGCAGAATGGTAAACGTGAGTGTCAACTCGTGGGTTGTGACGCTGCGTGACTATCCGCAGCCTATGTTAGACGTACAGGACATGCATCTGTGGGGACGTCTCATTGGGGCTGAACAAGAAGGCAGTAAAAGAGGTTAGCATTGTTTGTGGTAATGTGTAGGCATCAAATCAACACAAAATTACACTGATTTCCTGATGTATGAGTGAATATCATACACTTATAGTTGTGTTATATATAGGTCATGCAAATAAAGTGTTCTATTAATGGTTGTTAAAAAGCTGTTCTCAAGCAATGGCTTCCTTTGTTTTGTACTGTATTTGGATTGAAAAATTCTGACATGTAGCATTTTGCCAAAGTTATTTTACTTGCCCATTTGTCATTGATTGGTGGTGGTCATAACAACCAATCAAGTGACATCTTATACTAATATTGTGAAATTTGTCGGTGACAAAAAATTATAAATATTTCCACAGTTATGTTTTCCCTGTGGCAATAGTATTATACTGTAGTATTATTTAATTTCTTAATCAATAAGACATACTATCTTGTTTTTATCTAATACATTATTTGATTCTATTTGTAGCCAAGAGATCATGTGCTATAGAAGTTGAACAACCGTGGGGAGATGTATTGTTTAATACACGATATGATTCTATTTGTAGCCAAGAGATCATGTGCTATAGAAGTTGAACAACCGTGGGGAGATGTTGCCGTAGAAAGAAGTCTGCCACCTCTCAAGTTCTTTCATGACTTCAGTTGTGGTACGACATTTCAAATTACCTATTTCTTTTGTGTTGGTTTTACGCATTATGTACTGCACAACAATTGTTTTGAATTAATTAAGTGTATTATCTAATTCCAGTAATGTAATTACTTTCTTTATACCCCAGCTTCAACCAAGTCTTGGTTATAATAGTGTTTGCCTTGTCTGTGCATCATCTGTCCATCCATCTAAATTGTTTCCACAGCATATTCTACACTAACTTTGTGAGTGGGTTCCTGTTGGGCATGTAGTGTGTCACATGACAAATGTTGATTGCTGCGACCTATAACTTGAATTCTAACCTATATGGAAGACATCAATGTTTCCGTGGCATATCTTGTACACCTGCCGAGTATTATATCCCTTTGTACCCATGTCCTGTCATTAAGACTAGTCTATTAGTATATGCAGACATAAAAAGAATGTAAAAGTAAAGTTTGTTTTATTTAACGACACCACTAGAAACACATCAATTATAAATCAGCGGTTATTGGACGTCAGACGCATGGTTATATTGACACATGGTCACAGA
>JAULBR010106880.1:0-10610 GCA_032355825.1 Melanodrymia aurantiaca | reverse complement strand
GTGATAGTTGTTTTTCATAGTATAAAGAAAAGAAATTCTTTTTATCCAGTCATTTGTGCTCTGTCAATGTAAAAAAAAAATAATAATAATAATTTTTTTTTTTGGGGAATTTTATTTTTTAAATTGGGAATTCCCCCTAGGGGAATGGGGCCGGTAACCGGCCCCAAATTGAATGGTAGATTAAACCCTGGTATTGTTAATACCAAACCCTTGACCAACTGGAATATTTCCAACCGGGTGTGATTTTAGCTTGTCAGATTTTATTGTGGTTGTAAATTGCATTATTTTGTCTTGTCAAACCTGATGGATGTCTTTTGTCTCATTGGGGTTTGGTGTAAACAAATCTTTTATACGTCATCAATGTACATAACCACCAAGTTAATATGTGATTATGCAGTGATAATCAAAATTTGCCAAACTTCTATAAATGTGTTCTGCATGTATGTGAGATAATACATGTATAATTATATGTTCTGTATAATATATCATAGTTTTCTTTAATTTTGTATTACTGGTACATTTATTACTATTACTGAAATAGTAAAGTTGTTTAGTATACATTCAGATTCAGTGAGGGAATTCGATTAAAATGTATTTGTCAAAAATAATAATTTTCACAGGAACCAGCTTACCGTACATGTACATGTACATGTATATTCTGTCAATATGTATACATGTATGTGTAAATACTAGAATATGCCATCAGTTAACACAATTACTTTATTGAATGGTTATTAATTAATACAGTTTATTAAGAAATACAGTTTAATTAATTATTATTAATTAAAACTATTAGTTAATAATATATTAATAAATTATATTAATTAGTACAGTCTATTAATTAATAGTGTTTAATAGTTAAAACAATTTGAATTACGGTTCTTTATTCTCAGTCCAAACCTGTATCATTGTTTTTAAATACATATAACAACATTTTCACTTTAAAAAAAAAGAATAACAAAAAAAAAATGGTTATGGTGTTTTCATAACAATAAATCACTTCATTTTTTAACATATAATATTAAAACCTTTTTTACTTCAATTAAAAAATATTTTGGGTAAATATTTGTTATTATCATGTTCGACATTTTACACAAGCATGTGTATAATTATGATAGTTTTCCTTAGAATGTAGGGGGAAAAATTATATTTGGTTGTGGGGAAATTCTGATTAATACAGTCACTTCATTTTAAATATTGTTTAATGTAATTTTGTGGTAATATAAAAAAATTATCATTTATTTATCACACTAATCAACAAATTCATGTTTTAGATTTCACTCAAGTCATGTGCTTGCTTTTACAGTGTAGTGTAGACACACTTTTTTTAATAACCATAGTATCATTTTCATTAAAAAAAAAGATTAAGAGGAAAATATTTGTCATGAAAAAAACAAAAACAAAACCCAATAAAAATGTTCATACCTGTGATTAATACTGTTTTCACTCTGTTATTGTTTTTGTCAAACAGGCAAACGTTGAGCATTATAATCACTTCATTTTGATATAGTATTTTTACTTTTAACAAATACAAAAAATAAAAAAATATTTGTTATTGGATTTCTCATAAAAACAATTTACATATTTTTATTATCAGCGTAAACATTTTACTGTTGGTTTTGGGGAATTTTTTGTCAACTTGTTTTTAAATAAACATAACATAATTATCACTTTTGAAGAAAAAAAAATTGGCAAAGGGGTTTTCTGTTTCATAAAAACTAAAACAACAACTATCATGTATAAGGATGTTGTTTCCATCACAAATGTATGAAGTACATGTAGAACAGGACTTAATTATGTTTTTGGTTTTGGGAAATTTTGGGAATGTCATTTTCTATATAAATAAATTTTTGCTTTATTTAAGAAAAACGTAAGAAACATTTTTCTGATTTCTATCACGCTTGTTTTAAAATGTAAGGGAAACATGTGTTTGGTTTGGGGAAAAAACTGATCATTATACAAACTGTATATTGTAGTCTCTTCGTTTTTAATTAACATCACAGCAATATTTTCAGTTCATTAGCAACAAATATTTATACAGATTTTTATTGCAAACCGAAATTTTGTTTGATTTTAGCCTTATTTCAAATGTATATATATATAGATATTCTGTACACATGTTGGTATAATGTTGCCTGTTTGTATTTTTCTGCTGTTGGTAATTTGCAGTTCTTGTGTGACTGATATAATATTAAGTGTTGTATCAACAATGTATGATATGTACTTTTAAGATATAACAAGAGGATTTCAAGAGCTTATGCAAGTTTATAAAAAATATGATTAACCTGTTATTAATGCATTTTTCTGTCTAGAAGATGCTGTATAAAATAAATAATAGAAATATACTCAACTCCAAAAGAAACACAATAATAACAAAAAGAGAAAGTGATGGATTATAAATATTGTGAAAATCAGAGCCATAGCCACAAAAACAATTCAGAGGGGAGTGGAGCATTTACTGGTATTTTATACTGTATTAATGTGGAGAAAACTAGATTTACCAATGATTATGGGGAGAACACTACTATTGTGACTACTGTGCTGAAACGTAAGTCACTCAAATCGATATAGAATTGTTTCCCCAAAGCGGATTTAGGTGTAGTTTACACTATGTTGTAGAGCATGAAATTCCGCTTCCAGTGATACCAAATGTGGCTTGGTAACAATTATTTCCCGGTAGGTCACTTTTTGAGCCTTCAATGACTACACTATACTTCCAACACCTACATGTAGCTACAGTCCTGAAATATACAACATGTATATACATGAATATATATTCATTTTTCATGGTGTATTGTATAAATATGTTTACAGTAAATGGAACACTATCACGTTAGGTGTATTCCAACATCCAGTGATATTTATTATACCGATTTACTGTATGTGTTTCTATTGGATGTGAGTATACATGTGCAATCTACCATTGAACTGGCGGCATAATACCTAAGGCAGGTGTCACACTAAAACAGAGCCGTTGAGTTATAATGTATAGCACGCCTATCCCATGTGTTCCTTTGTGAGATCTGTATTACAATCAATTTGATGAACAGTATATACCGGTAAATACCAATCTTTTTTACAATACGAACAATGTTAAGATTGGGTCTGACCTCCCCGCCCCCTCCCACCCATAATCCAGCATAAACAATATTGATCAACTGTGGACCGATGTTTTTACCTAAAAGCAATCCGAAGATGGGTTTTACCACCAATCCTTTTTCGAATATTGTTCGTGTTGCAAAAAGCATTAGTATTTATGTACGTACGGTCCCTAAACGTTTATACACCCACAAACAACCTAACGTGATGTACATTGTAAGTTGATAAGTACATGTACTTTCTGCTACTTTTGTGTGATGTACTTTCTGCTATTTTCGCTGATGTACATGTACATACTTGAAGTAAGCAAAGTGTGTTAGGAACTGTATGTGTGTGTGTGTGAGTGCGTGCGTGTGGGGGTGGGGTGCGTGCGTGTGTGTGTTAAATCTATGTGAAGCATTGCAGTATAATCAAGTAGATTGTGGAGAGTATGCGTTTGAGCTGACCTGTGTAAATATTGTAAACAGTTTTAATTTCTTTCTACAACCTGTAAATATTGTAGAAGCTGTTTGTCTGTTTTGTCGTGTGACTGAAAGTATAGTTTCAATTGTGATAGATCAAAACTCATTCCAGGGGGCGGTTTAATGGAGAGGTTATAACGTGACGTGCGACCGCGTTAGCTATGACATTACAATACGATTGCGTAAATGACATGATTTGAGGACAATGAAGCGGTCACTGTGGTCAATTTAGTACCGCTGTTGTCGATACACGCAACTGTGGCAGCGCAATCGTTAGGACAACGTTATGCTATGGTTGCGTTAAGCAACGCTCATTAAACCGGCCCCTGGTCAAAAAAAACAATCATCATAACAAATAGCTAGTCAAAAACACCTCGTATTTTTTAGTGTTCAATTTAAAGACTCAAGTTCGGTCAGTGGCGTATTATGTAGACAATAAATTACCAGTAATAAGGGAATTACTGATTATCTCAGTCCCGAGCTTTAGCGAAGAACTAAAACATTAATGACACGAGGGACATATAATCTATAATTCTGAATATCGAGTATGTTATTGTTTTTATTACCCGTAGTCATTAGTCAAGCTTAAATAGTTATAAAGACATTGAAGTTTCGTTGTCGTGACTACTACACTCAATTACATGTTCACCACACATAACGTTATGCGATGATATAATGCCAGGAGATTTCAGTGAAAAGCCATCTATTTCAGTATTAGCGACTAGGCCCGTACTATATTTCAGAATTGACAGTGTGCTGTTACGTAATGAAGATCAAGCACAATGCTATATCTCTCTAGGGAGGTCATAGAAATTTTTAGAAAAAAATAATGCTGTCTATCACTGGGTCAGTGCAAGAATGTCGTATCTAAAAATTCCCATATTGAGAAAACGAGCTTTAAAACATAAATCAGTATATATGTATATACAACAGTTTTGCACCCATCAATACTAGGCAGTCGGACCTCTTTATGCACATACAACAATTTTGTACGGATACATATTGTATTAAAAACGGAAAGACCCCATTTTCAAAAAAATTTAGATACGACATTCTTGCACTGACCCAACGATGTTATGTTTCCCGTATGGGTAATATATTAAATATTTGGTTTCGCTCTATCTAGTCTCGGCCTGTGTGTGTTCACACCTAATAACTTGCAGACTGTGCATACATGATGATGTGTTTTACAATCTGCACAAAGTTAGGATTGAGTTCGAACCCCTCCCTCTCCTTCTAATCGTAACATAAAACATTGATCAACAGTGGACCGATGATTTTACATGATATGCAATCCGAATATGGCTTTTACTCCCTGGTCTCTAAATTGCATACTCAATTGGCATGCTCTTTAGGTACAACGTCTAATGTCATATTGACCTCTAATATTGCATTGCGACATTAGACGTCAATGCGACAGAGGTTTGCATTGGCTTTGCTAGTCTAGCACATCGTACGACATTTTCTGTATATTATAGTCAATTATTAATGCGTGGGTGTTAACCGTCAGTCAGAAGACTGAATTCAGTCGTGGAAGAAATTCTAAAAGTTTGTCTTTATATGTAATGTAATTTTATCAAAACTTGAAATTATAATATCTTTTCAGTCACACAAATTCACTTTTGTTAACACCCATGCTGATATCGTTGGCATTGTTGTAATATGAGCATGTGTACGTGCTTGAGATGTTGTGCCACGTAGGGTTGATCACGCTGTACAGACAGAAACAACCACCATTCTTGACAGGAATCCCGATTGAGAAAAATTGGTCACGTGATATATGATCTTATATTACATTGATTTTGATTTGCTCGCTTTGTATGAATACCTTTTTATTGTTATTGAAACACGAAACAGATGGTATGAATTTTTTTTTGAATGACTGCGATTAATTTTGAGCTAAGTATACTGTAATTTGATATTGTAGCTTGGAATGACGAAGGCACTTTTTGTTTGTTAAACAGCGCTTTATGTTAGCAATTAGGCCAGGTTTATAAAGAAACTGACAAACTCCGTATGTTCCTTTTTATCATTATAATTATAAATGATTTAAAAAAAAAATATTAATGTCTTCTTTCTTGGATATTATGTGATTGTTTTTGCTATAAAGACAAGTTTTGTTAACACACACTCGTGAACAGGTATGCAACTCTGAATATAATATTCTGAATGATTGATAATAATTGTAGTCACTAATGGGGCTCAGTTGTTCAATGTGAGGGTCTTTCATTGTGACCGTGTATTTTTCATCACATTAATAAATTTGTTATAGAAAAATGACCTTGTTTTATGTTTTATTTCAGATCCGTATTTGTTTTAGACTGTGTTTTCGTTCCGCTATGTCCAATCGTCTAAAAAAATATTGTTTGCTATTAAAGGTTCACTTTTTAAAATAGAATAATACGTTCCTATATCCGATTAAGGTTCACGCACGCTGTCATGGATACGCAATCCAGATTGTTGGATTACCTGTGCAATGCAGAATAGTATATTTGTATGTTAAGATAAAAATAGATGCTACAGTAATAATTATGTGATCTACGTTTCTATTGTTAAACATCGGTTATCTACAAGAATCTACGGACAAGCCAATGTAGCCGTGACTAACTCGCTCTATAGAATGCTCGTTAGTGGATAAACTGTTGGCCATTTTGGATATTGTGCACGTATTATACATTACGTACATGCAGTAGCACCTGAAATAATTCGCTGTCTGTGTTCGCTATTGATAGATTATGTCTCACGCATACAAATAATTCATTACCATCTGTGTCCCATTAACCGTAAAGAACGGGGGTTTTTTTGGCAGGTAAAAGCCTAAACCATTTTGAGAGAGAAACGGATCAATTTCTTGTTAGAATTTCCATTTAATTTTAATCACGATGCCACAAACTGAAACTATCCAATTAGTTTCGGTTTTCAAATTGAAGACGAGTTTCACAATACTAAAGTATGCTACGAGTACCCCGGAAGTGACAATCTAGCTCTGGTTTGAAGGAGTGGAGTGAGGCCATGAGTTATTCATAAAGTAACCATTAGAGCTTGTAAATGATGTGCTAAATAGCCTACATCAAATAGCGGTTTCCGTGGTGCAGTTTTTAACGCGTCATGCTTAAGACTGGTAGGTACTGGGTTGGAATCCCATTCGTGGCACATGGGGGTTTTCATCCCAGTACCAGTGTAATCGGAATAGAAGTCCGTAGGAATTATAGGTCCGACACAATGTAGAATGCTATAGGACCTCCATACCTAGGAATCCTAGTCTAAACCAGACTTGTATAAAACACATATTATGTAGTTCTATTGCGCTTTTTCTTACGTGAACTCTGGGACTTGTAGGTAATATCTTGTTCTATTCCGTAAAGATATACATGTATTACTAACTGTAATGCTCAGAAGACACCATACGATTAATTATCAGTTCTTTGGACAAATCGCTTGTGGGGTCGAAACTATCGTACCCTTTAGTAACGACAAGTTTTAGCTATTGGCTCAAATTTCATTGCGGGTGTTTTATATTGAAGACGCCTTCAATAAGGCAATAACAAATATAGTGGAAGTTGTCATTACTATCTAGGAAATGATAGCACCGATTTGCCCATGGAACAGAGGTGTGTTCAGAGAAGAGATATACACTGTATCGCGAAATCTCGCGTGTAATTTAACTGATACCAATCGTGTTCCATCATATCACATTCATTTAATATTTGGTACAAAAACCAGTCTAGCGAGTACTGGCGATATATTTGTTCTCTGAACACGCCAGATAATTATCGTATAGTGTATTCCTATAGCATAAGTGATCCAAACCTCTATGTTTACGTTTACGTCCCACAAATAGTCGTAAACTAGACTTATAATGATGTTTTGTAAAAATGGCCCCTCACCTTTACTGCAATGGCGGAGCGGTGATTGCTAATCTGGAAGTAACGAACTCTGTTTGACTGCGATTTTCCTGCATTAACGAGCATTATCTAAAATAATCATGGAAGCATCACTAATCATTTGTAGCTATCGAAAGTCATAAATAACAATTCATTTCTAATGTTCAGATATCGACGGTTATTATGGAGAGCGGTTGTTAGCCCCAGTTTGCGAAGTCTGACCAGTGAATTAAGGAACTACAAACAATTTGCCGAGTAGACTAGGATCAAGTCATCAAGTAAAACGAAGATGATTTGCATGATTCGATCATGTTGATGACCAGTAAGATTCACACTTGTCATGTTCACCTTTGATCACTGTATAATTCAATTCCAACCAATGCAATACAGATAAACGTTTGTCTTCTAACAATTACTGCCACTAATATTCCGTTCCAACGATGAAAGTTAATGTACTGCGCATTTCATCCCTAAAAGAAAATTCCGTAAATAGAACACTTAACTGCATTAACAGGAATTGACTGACTGTGTTTTGTTAACAACACATCGTACTTTGCTCCAAGACAGTATTTATATTTTTCTGATTGTATATTATTGAAACAGAAATCTTAATTATAATAATCAGCAGTTTGTTGTCTGCTATTTAACCGCTTAGTGGCTTTTTGTTCCGTCTGAACCAATGCCTTTGCTGCGATCATGTCATGTGATGTCTATTGATATTTCATCTGTAGTTTTTACTCTTTTCTGTTTCTTCATCTTCAGCTTGTCACAGCCGGCTGCTGTTCTGTCACAAGTTAATCTTACTGATCTGTCAGTAAGACAACAGTTTGTAATGGTTCATTGGAAAGTGTGGTACTTAGCAATAACCATACTTATAATTATTTGACGTCTTGTAGCCATCATTGTTACTTACAACATTCATGTGCTTGTGAAAACTTGTATGACGTTTCATTGACGCAGATGATATCTGAAGCAATACCTCACTCTGACCTGTTTCATACGATTTCATCGCTTCTATGAAACATCATAGAAATCTTACGACAATTATTGCCAGTGGTGGGGCAGGATACGCTCAACTTACGCGAACACTTGGTATCTTCACTGATTTGGCTATGGTAATTGAGCACATGCCATCTCTACTTTGTCGTAATATCTCTTCGACTCTGTCTTGTGCAGAGAAACGCAATTAAAAGTTATGAGATGCTTGGAACAGTAATTTCATTAGGCCAAAAAGAAAATAGGTGTGTTTAGGGTAACGTGCCACAAAAAGTTCGGGTCAGTCGGCCATTTATTTTATTCCTCCTTTATCAAAGATAGCGGGAGAAAAGATAGTCATCCCTAAACAAAATGTTTATAAACAAGCAGATTTTTTTGTTTAAAAGCTCCCACAACGAATATTTATTGGTTTTATCCATAACAAAATTTATATTTGCCTCATTTAACCGTTAATGGATGAATGAAAAAAGCACCAACGCAATGATCCGAAGCGGAACCTCGTCAAAACGGAATATTCATTGCCCACAAAAACGGTTCAGTTTAAACGGTCCTTCATCATCGCAAAGCAAAATGAACACAGGCGAAAACGGAACCTTCTTCATTGCCTGCAAAAACGTTTCAGTTTTAACGGCCCTTCATTCTCACAAAGAGTTATAGCGGAAACGAAACCATTTCAAAACGGACTCGGGCGAAAACGGAACGTTCCTCGAGGAAAAAATAATTCCGTTTTATCATTATCCTATCGGGAACACCAACGTTTTTACATGTAGCTGGGATACTTTCGTAAACGATTTATGCAAAGGAGCATTATTATTCGGTCGTACGATGCATTTTCCATCAATATTTTAGATTGTATACGTTTATTATTTTACAAGTCATCCAAAGTATATATCACTCCGTCGGAATGCCACTGTTGTCAAAAGCGGTTCAGTCATGATCGTGCCGAAGGGAAATCTACCCAAATATTAATCTTGTATAAGATATCATCTCATTGGCTGAGAGTTTTATAGTCTAAAATAGCCTTGGGATTGCCAATGCAACAGAATATATGTGTTGTGGGAAATTTTTGTAAATCCGGCTTTGCCGTGGACAATAACTTTACGTTTTCGTCAACATTCGTTAACTTTAAATATGAATGTTATACATGAATGTATTTTTCTAAATACGTGTTTTTTTTACAATAAAAAAATTATTTCTTTACTTTATTTAAATTTTAGCGATAAAATGGGTAAGGTTGGCAGAAAAAATTAGGCTCGGTCATTCTAATTTGTTTATTAATTATATTGTTTTTGAGATGTTTGCTTTATTTTCAGAACACCTGGCTGAAAGCTGGAAATCGGACCATGTCTTGCAAGAGGTAATATTCGGTTGTAAATCTGTTACTCAAAAATCACCTGACATCACTACCTATATTCAAGGGCAACTTATCTTCTGACAATGTGAAAATGGGATTTATTTAAGTGTATTCATAAGATTGAGGGGTAATTTACATTAAGTTAATATAAATCTAATTCAGTCTGCATAAAACTCATACTTTGATTACCAAACTTACAATGTCACTGGGAGCAAGGTGAAGTCTAGAGGTAGAATGTCTGCCTGTGGCGGGATGGGTTGAAGGATCGATCCTCCACAGCACAAAACATTTTATGGGCTATCTTCCGTTCCAACTAGTGGTACACGACTGGTTTATCAAATTCTGTGATGTGTGCTATCCTGTCTGGGATAGTGCACATAAAAGACCCATTGTTGTTTTTCTGTAAGAGTAGTCCATGAAGTGACGACAGCTGGTTTCCTCTGTGACCATGTGTCAATATAACCATGCGTCTGATGTCCAATAACCATAATCGATGTGTTTCTAGTGGCGTCGTTAAATAAAACAAACTTTACTTTTACAATGTCACTTGTCTTAGTGGGTCATTCATTGACAACGATTCCAGATGAGCTGTTTGTCTTAGTCCCTCAACTTACAAACACAAATAGTCACCAATGTATGTGTAAGCCTATAGACATTACCCTAATTTTAAATACAGATTGTTTATGTTTGATACTTTACATTTCCGGTACCTGAACTTACATTTATTAATCAATTTTGCGTGTACATTGACAGTGCGTCACATTTTGGTGGATTGTGCTCATCTATCGCCAGTTAGACAAAATGTGTTTGGTAACA
>JAULBR010106869.1:0-10611 GCA_032355825.1 Melanodrymia aurantiaca | reverse complement strand
CCTAAATTATTACATTTCCCTCGCTCTCGCTCGGGAAATATGATAATTTAGGCACTCGTGTCGTAAATATCGTCTGTAATGGACACGAATGTAATATCCTCTATTTAGTACTCTTTATTGTTGTTCATTTCTTTTTTCACTCAGTGTATTGAATTATTCTCAAATTAGGCTTTTTGACTTTTCTATTGGGAAAGGGCCTGGTTTGTTCTTTTGGCAAACACCTTGAAGGGGTTTGGAGTCACACTTGTTGAAGGGGTGAGAGGTCGTGAAAGGTTAGGTGTCAGACTTGTGTCTCATGATGAACCGTGGATCAGTCTCATCATGGATCTGTGGTCAGGTACTTGTAGCCTGTGGTGGACCTGTCTGTGAGAATTCAAACACAACAGATCTGCACACATCTGTCCTTGGCTATCATCATATCTGCATAGCCTCATCACAATCACTTTAATTATATCCTCATAGGAAAGAGGACTAATTGTATTCTGGACATGGCCTTACAAGAGACATCAGTTTGTTGCTTTGTCAGCCTAAACACTGGACTAGTTAAAGTGTATACAATTTCCAAGTCAAAGAACTGTACATTGAATTATGGTTTTCACTACACGTTGACAATCTTTACCACGATGGTCATTCAGAGATAGAAAACAGCGTGAAACAATTTACATGTGATATTGTTTTTGTCCTGTAGTAATCTAGTATACATCCTATGGTGATGGGCTTATTGTGTTATTCCATCTGTCTGGTATCTTGTACTCCAAGTAAACTCATATCTTGTATGTACAGCCAATCTTATACACCTTATTGAAGATGTTGGCTTTAATAAGGTGTATACATTTTGGTAAGATATTCCCAATACACATAATTTATTCTATAAACTACAATGATACCAATCTTATTAAAGTGCTTTGACATGATTTTGAAACGGTTATTTCTAGTTGTACACTGTATTTGGTTGTTCATGTGATTCAAACTTAATCCACACATATACATTGAAACCAGTAATCTATGGCTGGTCTATCAAAGGCTGTGGTGTGTGCTAACCTGTCTGTGGGAAAGTGCACATAAAAGATCCATTGCTGTTATTCAAAGAAGAGTAGCCTACATGGCAACGGTGTTAATATAACATCAAATAACCACTGATTTATAATCAGTAAGTTTAACTGTTACAGTGGTGTCATTAAACAAACAAACAAACTTTATATTTTTCTAAACTATGTTTGGAATGTTGTGTGGAAAGTAATGGAACTGATGCGTGTTAGCTGAAGATGAAATGAGATGAATGGTAACTTATTGCTAGTAATTATGACTGCTAACGACCATGATGCAGTTACTACAGAGATTCTCACACTTGCTTTAACTTGCACATCCTGTGGCCATTCCAAACACATGTAGTTCACTGAAGCAAACAACACAACTCTGTTCCAAGTGGACCAATCCAGTTGAAGTTTCATCTTGTATAACAAACCATAAGAAAGTCCCACTTGTTGCTTTCAACCTAACATGTCCCAGATGTCACAGCTTATACTTTCTCTCTGACCTTTGACCTGGTCCACTTTTCTCTAGATGGATCTTCAAGAGGCGGCTTCCTGCTTCAAACTTTAAATGTCTTTCAGGAAATTACTTTCTGTCTTTGACTGCAGTACATGTAGAACTCATTATATGCTGATTTTAAACTGCACCCTGTCCTTCTGGCTCAGAAGTGGGTGAGAGTCTGTAAGCACACATGTACATGTATGTGACATTTTGAAAGTTAAATGTTAAAAAAAAAATTTTTGTCCCAAAAAAATGGTTGATGCATATTATGCTCGGGGATCTCCCCACCCACCGTACCCTGCCACCCTCTCCACCCTTCCAGCCCTCTTCCTACGCCAATGTATGATGGAGCAAACATATTATTTCACAATTGTATTGTTTTAATGCTGTGTGTGCAATATTTATTATTTGTTCGCTGCACTGTGCTGTACCAAAAATAAATAGAATTGTTATATTGCTACACTGAATGTTTTAGCCTTGAGCAAGCTGTCATCATAGTTCTTTAATCTTTGTTCCAGTGCGTAGATGTCAAAGAGTTTTCCTTTCTTTCATGTACAAGTCTGGCGCCAGCACACTCGCCAGCACACTCACGTCATAATGTGTGTCTCTGGTTACTACATCACCTGCACATAACCCTCCATTACAGAAGCGTTACTTGTCCAACACCAATAGCACATACCGGTACAAGCACACTTGCAGTGACCATCTGCCTCAAGCTGTCTTGCACTTTCACATGTCCCAAGGTTACTGGACTTCTCTTTGATGCCTTTAATTTATATGAAGTCTTAATTCTCTATTTTTACCAAATGAATACAAATACTTGTATTATATTTTTACTTAAATTGCTGAATCTCATTTTCGGATCTCCCTACTGTGTGATATATTATAGTCTCATTAAGTAAGCAGATTTCCTGTAATTCCTCATTAATTAGGACACTGTTTAATTTGGACCACTGACACATTTGTATTATTATTATTTTTTATTATAAATTGTTTTATTATTCTCAATTACTCACACACATTGGTATCTTTACAAACAAGTTACACACATATATACATATCCAAATATCTATTAGCATGCTCAGGCACACCCTAATATCCATATAGAAAATACATAAAATATATTTTAAGAAAACACATTGTCGTTATTAAGAAATTGAATTGTTGTTAATTGTTGTCAAGTTTGACCTATTAAATTGCTTGTGTGTATAATTAACTAAAATCTGCTCAAACTAGTAAATATCAACTTCAACGTTCTTCATCTCCAGGTAATATATATACATGTATATTAATCAGTGTCTATTATGTATCTTATCCTGAAAGATTAAAACAGTAGCTAATCTGTTTATCTGCGTCTTTGAAGCGGAAGTTTATGCTGAGATTATGGTAGCCAGGTTATAGGGGAGATCAGTGTATCAGTGTGAAGTGGATTACAACACGGGATGAGCTGTCAACGTCAACGTGAAGGATTTGTCTGTGCATTATCCAATAAAGGTTTAAAAACTCCCACCTTGAGCACCGTCCACCATCAAAGGTCGGGACTCTAATGTCAGGGCGAGTTAATGCGATGTATTACAGAGCACCCTATATGTATAATGATTGTCTCAACTTTATTACTTACTATATATACATAATCCGTGATGTTTGTCGCATACTCTGTGAGGTGTCTTTATAATCTGGTTTATCTCATGTGAGGTGTTGCCACATAACTTGTGTGGTGTTTGCCATGTCTTCATGATGAAGGTGTTTGCCACATATTACATATACGAGTTTGTCTTTGAAATGTTGCATGTAACATGTGAGGTGTTTGTCACATAATGTGTGACGTGTCTTCATAGTGAAGGTGTTTGTCATATAACTTGTGACGTGTCTTCGTGAAGAAGGCATTTGTCACGTAACTTGTGTGGTGTTTGCCAAACAAATTATGAGGTATCTTCGTGATGAAGGGGTTTTCCCCATATTAAATAAAATTATATGAGGTTTGTCTCCATGTTGTTTTTGTTTGCAATATACATGTAACCTGTTAGGTGTCATGTTGAAGGTGTTTTCCACTTACTGTGTAAGGTTTGAAAAGTGTTTGGTTTAAATTACCAGATGGTCATGTATGTGTGAGATAAAGCGTATTGTGAGAAATGTCTGTTTGGCTGTGTATATGTTGTATTCTCAAGTCAAACATTAAACATGCCTCATCAGACTACCGCACACGGACATGACACTAGTTTCATCTCCACTTCAGACAGATCAGTTGTCAATGGGTGTGGTCACAAAGAGTCACATACTGCAGGCTAACTGGGTGTACCACAAGGTGGCGTCCTACCACTCACCTTGTTATTAATCAACATTCATAACATCACACAGTGTTGAAATCATGCAGTATATAGTGAACTTTGTATGTGAATGATTTTAGCCATTTGTATGCTTTCTATTCTGGTTATTTATTTTAGTTAGGAGTCCAAGAGCGTCCATCAATGGGTTGAAGGATCAATCCTCAGTAAGCCTGTTATTTCCCGTTTTGATCAGTGATACACAGCTGGTCCATCAAAGGCTGTGGTATGTGCTATCCTGTCTGAGTGAAAGGTCACATAAAAATTACCTTGCTGCTATGTAGTAAGAGTAGCCTACATGTATGCGGCAGCAGCAGGTTTCCTCTGCGACCATATGTCATATATCCGTGTATTTGACATCCAATAACCGTGGATTAAAAATCAATAGGTCTTTTGTGTTTGTTTTAGTTAAGGAAGTTTCAAAGTACGACATACTGTACTTGTAGTAGAATGTAACAAACTATGAATTGCAAGTCACAGTGTGCAATGAGTTGACAGACTGAGCAAGTACAAGAGCCAGCCAGGTGTTGAGTGTTCTTTTGCATATTGCTTATCAAATAACTAGATACATGTAGGGTTGCATGAGAGTTATTCAGTATCAAATGATTCCTTAAAAAGCATTCATTGGAAAAAGTTGAAGGCAAACAGACAATGTTGTTTTAGTTATGAAGGTACGAGAACTTTTTTTTTTCAATTTTGTCAATGCAAATGCTTTCAGATTTTGTGTGACAACATTGGAATTTAATAGGAAAGCTTACCATAATGTTTGAAGCTTCTGTTGGAAAACTGAAAATGATAAGAAAAATGTGGAATTCTCAAATGTGTGTACAGTGTATTGCCACAGACAAGTAATTAAGATAATGATTGCAGTAATTTCCATGTGGTTGATGGAAACAGAATTATTTCTGTCGACACTTGAGACTACTTGACTTGTTTGATCTGTGTTTATTTTAAATTGGATTGTCTGAGCTCTTACTATAAAGTACCGGTACCATCATTTACAAACATGCTTCTTCAAAACTGCAGGTGTACCTGCATTCAATAAACTTTACAGTGTGCACAGCTAAATGCGTCTTAGGCCTAAAAAAACCAAAAACTCGGTAAGTGTGTTTCTCGTTTTCCGATTCACCCTAATTTTATGCCGCGACACTAAACAATTTTAACCAAAAAAAACCCACATTTTGCTTAATTTTTTTTTAATTAATTTTGGCAAAAACGAATTTGCAAAAAAAATAAAATAAATTTAACGAGAAAACAAAAAAAGAATTTTTTTTTTCAACCTATCTACCCAATTTTTTTCAAGGATAAAACCAGAACACACAATTAAATGTTTTAAGCCTTAGTATTTAGACATGTGATTTATAAGGACTCGATCAGAGACACTGGAATAGTAGGGGCAGAACAATAATTTTTAGCATACCGTACCGGTAGGTGATTGCAAAATGACTTTCAAAAATTATTACTTATTACAGTGCATCAAAAAAAATAAAAAAATTTGTTTTAATGTGAATATATATATTTTATATTTTGTATTTTTCATGAACAATTAAAAATATTTTTTTATGAAAAGTGTTTCAATATCCAAAACTCCATTCCACCTGTGGATCAACACCCGAATAGTGTGAAAGGACAACTGAATTGTGTAAGATACAACTGTACATTGACCATTGAGCTTTGCTTTGATGTTGGGTTGGTAGTTCTGTTACCAGTAATGTGCACTTTCAGATCACATTGAGAAAAGCTGTTATTGCTGTGTCAGTGTGGACCATAAATTATGATAACTGCCAGTAAATAATCTTTATGATTAGAGAGTTCCATTATATTTCAAGTGAGGCGGTCATCTTTGACTAATGTTGTCTGCTTCAAATTGACCATCTTCACATTCACTGCGGTCCTTCCATTAACTTCCACATATATTTACAATGCATATATAAATGTTTTTACGATGTTAGTCTTCTTTTGGTTTGTAGATACACTTACGAGGCAAAGAAACTGTGTTATTACACATGTTGTGATGACAACTTGTCAACTTATATTAAATGAATTTTAAAAGAAATTAGGCCAAAATTAATACATGTGTATGGTCTTGATGTTCATACCATAAATCTTAACATTTACACTCAACATTTGGGTTCTATTTTTGCATTTGGAACTATTTTTACATTGGATTATGGATTAATTATACAGGTAGAATGTTTGTTGGAAGCTGAATTTGTTCTAAACATTGGTTTAAAAGTTTTAAAAAGCTATTTAAAAATTAAAACACTTTCAAGAAATGATTTAAGGGAATATCACATTATCATGGCCTGCTAGCTAATAAAGTATTAAAAGTAAATGAAATGTATAAAAATTTATAAATATTTTACATTCTACATCTGGTTTCGAAATACAGCTGGACTTTTAAGGCACATGAAATAGGGATGTTGTTCATTCATGTGTTAACAATATTTATACAGACAGATGTTGAAAGCCGAATATGATATATTTTTGCAAATAGGAAATCATCAAATCTGTAATGAGATCATTTGGACAGGAAGTAAGTTTTCTTTGTTTTGTTTCCTCCATTCTTGTTTGCAATGGGCAGATGTTAGGCTGGCAAGTTGATGCCTCCAGTAAGATAAAGCAAACCACGGCACCATTGTTCATTACTATCGGCAGACATTTGTATATTGACATTCTTTTTATCGAAACCAGATTTTTATCATATTATTGATTGTATACATGAATCTATATACAAGTAATATCCTATAATAAGGTATAATCTAGATCTATCTGTTATCTTGGGTCTATTTTTGGTAAGTTAGGGGAAAGTAAAAGGGGAATTTAAAAATCATTTTGATTTTCACAAAATACATTTTTTTAAATGTATTTCTTATTTATATGCTTTAAAGACTTTCAATGATGACCGCTCTGCTGCTTCTCCAGACAATAGCGCTATCTTTGAAATGTTATAACTATCCATGTGCATATTCTGTCTGTGAGAAAGTGCACATAAAAGACCCCTTGCTGTAATTTGGTAAGAGTAGCCTATATGGCAGCAGCGGATTTCCTCTGTTACCAAGTGTTGATATACTTGTAACCGTATGTTTGACATCCCAATAACTGCTGATTAACAATCAATGTGTTCCAGTGGTGTCGTTAAACAAACAAACTTTATCTTTTTACTCGCACTAGTTGTGTGTTTACCACGTGTACTGTAGTCTTACGGCTGTGAAAATAAGTTGTACGCGAGGCGAACATTAGGAAATGTGCCAGTTTTCACACTTCTCTTCTTCGTTTGAACTTCCTCAACGTGTACGAAATTCTCTAATTATAATGCTTTCCATGGGGGCCGCGGTAAGTGTGGAAGAGAAATTGGTTTTTTAAGACTTGCTCTAATTATGATCGACTTTAAGCTCGTAGTTAACTGATGCCTCGACAGCAATGTTAATAATTTCATCACTGAATGTCGAATGGCATTTGAGTAACAAACATCTGATGATCTTCTTTATACCGTGATGTTGCAATGAGTTGGCTCTAAGGTTGCTGTCATGTTGACATGTTGTGAGGTTGCTGTGAAGATAATAATAAGATGTCTTGAGGTCAATACGATGATGTTCAGGTTGCTTTGATGATGTTGAAATGTTGTTGAGGTTGCTGTCATGATGTTGTGATGTAGTATATGTAATAGTTATACCCACAGTTTACGAGGTGTATCAGTGAATATCCTACAGTTTTGGTCTTCCACGACCAAAACTGTAGGATATTCACCGATACATCGAGTAACTGTGGTTATAACTGACTTATACGTCCACTTTCGGCCGAGTTATCAAAACACTTTGTTATTATTTGCCTCTGAGAAGTGTAGGTTTATCGGTGAATACAGCTACACTTTTAACAAAAGAAACCATGGCAACGAGGCCGGAAGTGTGGTATAAGTAAAAGATGACTTGCTGCTTATTGCATAAACTACATTAAACTCTGTCAATGCAATATAGTCGAGGTAATACTCCATTGACCTTCGATACGGGTGAAGAATCAAGTTATCGGTATTTAATTGTTAGCTGGCGGTGAAAGGATGTATTTAACTGCCAATAGGTGAAGCAGTAAACAGATTGAGTTGTCAGTCAGTAAAGCTGGGAATACTACTGAGTACAAGTTTAATGTCAAGTCAGTTTTCATTAATTTTAACAGAGTTCTCTAAACAGGACCACTTATTGTAATAGCATGGTGTGTGCGTACGTGCGTGCGTGCATGTGTGCGTGCTTGCGTGCATGCGTGCATGCATGCGTTTGTTGTGTGTTGTGTGGTCATGTGACCTTTGAACTTGTATAGGGCTTCTCTTAAAAAGTAAAGTTTGTTATATTTAACGATGCCACTAGAAACACATTATAAATCAGCGGTTATTGGACGTCAGACGAATGGTTATATTGACACATGGTCTCAGAGGAAACCCGCTGTCGCTGCTTCATGGGCTACTCTTACCGAAAAACAGCAAGGGGTCTTTTATGTGCACTATCCCATAGACAGAATAGCACACAATACGGAATTTGATAAACCAGACGTGTTTCACTGGCTGGAACGGAAAATATCCCATAAAAATGTTTTGTGCTGTGGAGGATCGATTTCTCGACCCATCCCGCCACAGGCGGACATTCTACCTCGGCTTCTCTTAAAGTCACTGATTGGAGTTGAAAATTGAGTAGGGCAGGATATGACAGCCTCTTGCAAACACTTGGTGTCATCTGTGACTCGTCAAACAGTCATCGATGTATGTATCATTCACAGCTTTGTTTAAAATATCTCTGGACTCATACAGAGATGCAGTTTGATCATTTTTATTTTAGAGTGATGATGTCTGGTCCTATAGATTACCACAGAGTCATACACCCAGGTCAACATTAAGAGGGTGGCGTGGGGGAGGGAGGAGGTTGGTGGGGTGCACAATTGGACAAGGATGTGATCAGTAGAAGTTGCCAGTATCATACAGCTGGTGCTGATATCAACAAACAATGTTAGTGTGGGTGATGGGTTGCTGCTTTGATATGTAACACAAAACAATACTGGAGATAGAGGAATTGTAATATTTGTTTTTCCGATTCCGTTATATAACACCCAGACATAAGCTGAATGTGTGGCATTTGACGACTTTTCGTTTAGCCACGTGCGTTCAGCGGCATTTGAAATGTATGTCAGTAGAGTATGTGCCGTGTATTGTGTTACGCCCAGACCATATATTTAGAAAGATTTCCTAGTTGTGCAAGGTGTGAAGTGATTGGCGAGAGATTGAACGCCTCTCCAGTGTTGTATATACGTAATTAGCGCCATCAATCAGATGTTTCACAGCTGACTTGTGTTCTCAAAGACGCATTGTTTTCTCACACTATATATGTAAAGTTTTGTTTATCTTTATTTAAAAAGGAATAAACACAGTCTAAGTGAGAGTGTAAACGTGAAGCAGGTGTATCTTCCTGGCCACCGCGTGTTCACCACATAACTTGAATAAACGACCTGCCATGTGCAACGCCATTGAACATATTCATGCATAATGAACACTCAAAAATCAACCTGCGTCGCCATTTTATGTTCATCTTCAATTTGGATGTAACTGGAACTGCATGAGACTGGTACTGACTACTTAGTGTTTGAAATATTTGTATTCATTATAAGAAAGTACTTTGATGGTCACTGACGATCTTATAAGAACTAAGCTTTGTAGTCTCCATAATTTAAGAAAGCCTTGAGATTTGATATACTTACCATGTGTACATGATTACTGTGATGTGTGTGAGTGTTTGTAATAATGAACACCTGTACAAGATGTGTAATAATGAACACCTGTCTGTGCTGTCTGTATGAACAGCCGGCCGGTCAGTGCTAATTGGGACTACTGAAGGGAATGCTCAATGATGCTGTAATTAAGCGCCACCTATAATGTATATGAGTTTATATACATGAACCTTGACCGCCACTTCACTGCACTGACAAAAACTTCACTGCACTGACAAATTCAAATACACTGCACTGACAAATTCAAATTCACTGCACTGACAAATTCAAATTCACTGCACTGACAAATTCATATACACTGCACTGACAAATTCAACTTCACTGCACTGACAAATTCATATACACTGCACTGACAAATTCATATACACTGCACTGACAAATTCAACTTCACTGACAAATTCAACATGTGGCAATATTAACTGTCATAAATGTATCCAATTAAAGTGGTGCCATCCCATCCGTGGGTTTAAACTACTCTCTGGTGGGTCTGTACATGGACTAGTAATCATGTGTTCACATTGTCAAACTCATCTGGAGAATATAAAAATAAAAACAATATACACTGTATATATGCAAATCAATTGGCTGCACTTAGTTAACACATACCAGTATTTCTTATCTAGTCATTAATTTAGTTGAATATGTTATATTCAATTTGAATTATGTGAGAGTTTCTTGCAATCCCCAATGCTCTAAAAGCTATAAAAACTATTATACATGTACTTCCACTCACTCCTGTTTGGAAAATTCCTTGATATAATGGCGATCAAAGTAAAGTATTAAATAATAATATAAAATAGTGACATCCTGTGCTTGGCACTAAGCCTGTGTGGAGTACAAGTGTTTGAAATCCAGCGGTATAGAGAGCGAGAGAGAGCCAGTGTGTAGAGAGAGGTAGCAGTCTGCCGCCAGCCTCCCATCCCATGTAGACTAGGCCTGTACTGTACCAGCCTCCCATCCCATGTAGACTAGGCCTGTACTGTAC